>VZTN01001974.1:6624-64166 GCA_013400515.1 Erpornis zantholeuca | reverse complement strand
CCCCTCCCGCCCGGCGCTGTCCCCGCCGGCGCTGGGTCCGTGTCGCGGGTGAGGAGAAGGCGGTGGGCGCCCGGGGCACCCGAGTGCGCTGCAGCCGGCGGGGAGGCACCGGAGCGGAGCGCCTGTCCCGCACCTCGGTGTGCGCTCGCCTCCGCTCTCCGCTTCGCTCTTGAACTTCCAAGAATCCAGCGTGGAGGAGCGATTGAGGCCGCTCAGGGAGTGCGCTCGGCTCCGCGCCCTGCACGCCCCGTCCGCCTCGGGCCGCGGTGCCTGGGGCCGGGGCAGGACCGGAGGGGCTGGGGGCTCACACCTGCTCCCCCAGCACCACAGCGGTGGACAGGTTGAAATTAGGTTTTAGGAAGAAATTCTGTGCTGTGGGGGTGGTGAGGCACTGAAACAGTGAAGTTTCAGTGCCCAGAGAAGTTGAGGATGCCCCAACCTTGGAAATTATCAAAGCCAGGCTGGATGGGACTTTGGGCAACCTGGTGCAGTGCCCGTGGTTGACACTTTAAGGTCCTTCCCAACCCAAACTATTCTATGATTCTATGAAAATGTGGTCATTTGCCATGCGTGCTCCATATTGAAAATACTTTTCACCACCCAGCTCTGCGCTGGCAGTTTTTTACAAGTGAGCCATAAGTGAACCTTACTGCCAGAGACAGGAGGCTGTTACAGAAATGCAGACGTGAGAAGATCACCACCAAGAAGGGCTACAAAAAAAGAAAAAATTTGCTTTTTAACTGTGTCCAGGCAAGAGGGGTTTGCTTGCAGCAGTGAGCTTTTGGAGGTCTCCGGTCCAACCCTTAGCTAAAAGCAAGGCCAGCTTCAAAGCTAGAGCAGGATGTGTAGGGACTGTCCTGCTGGGTTTTGGGTATCTCTGAGAAAGGAGAAGCACAGCCACTCTGAGCAGCTGGTGCTAGTGCTGACCACCTTGGAGCAAAAAAGGTTTATTTCTGATAGCCAAGCACATTCTCCTCATTGCAGCTTGCCCTGTGACCTTTTGCTGTGCACGTCTGGAAAGGGTCTGGCTCCTTTTTCTCTCGGACCGTTCTCCAGCCTCAGCAATTCCAGCTCCCCTGCAGTCAGTCCCGGCCAGCAACTGTGGTGTTCTCCACATTGCAGATCTCTGGAATAAAATCTAGGGTGTAACACAGCATAGCAGAATTTGTAATCTGACAGAAGAGAATAAAAGTTCTGTCCCGTATTCCAGCACTGGAAAGAGTCATTGGATGGGGCTGGGATTTCAGACTGTCTCTGAGGAGGGACAGGGAAGAAGGCAAGGAGAGGATGGTGACCAGGACTGTTATAACAGGAAAATTTCTTTCCTCATTAACCTCCTTGGGTGAAGCTAATTGCTATTTCCCGATTATTCTCACCTTATCTTCCAGCCTTGTCCACAAGGGACTCCTACAATCCGGGCAGTCTGGGCCAAAAAGGCCCATTTAGATAATCACACATCAGTGTCCCCCTCAGGGTAAACTACAGCCGTGTTTTGCATTTGTGTTACAGACCATATTATGCTCACCCTGCAGATTATTTGCTGAGAAGATTCATTTCTTGGAAACCAGCCAGAATCCAGCGATGCTCATACTAAAGCACGTGTCAGGACATTTTAAAAGCACTGCAACATTGGCACGATGATCACGGAGATCATTTGCCGATGGTGAACTCTGCAGCTGAATCCAATCAGGGTTGTGAAATGGTCCTTTCAGCCTCCTCTGACTCACAATAATAATAGTAATAATAATAATTTGGGGTTAGATTTTGAATTTGGCTGTGGCTCTTAATAGAGGGTTGTGGAAAGCTGCACCTGCTGGAGCTGTGCACCAGCCCAGGGAAGGGGAAGGATCAGTCCAAAACATTTCAAATGTTTGTCATGTGCCTTTCCAGCTCTCGGAGTGGAGATGCCTTTTCCTCTCCTGTGCTGCTGCATTTTCAGTTTGTTTGAATTTGGGATAGTGGCTAAACACAAGGTAACCAGCCTGTGCCAGTGAAATTTTTTGTTTGATTATTTTTTGCCAGCAAATCATTATTATATCACTTTGGGCTAGCTGATGGGCTGTGGGAGCAGTGGCAATCAAACACAGGGAGGAAAGAAAATACTTCTCCTATGTGGGAGTGTGATTTGGGGAGCGTGCACAGCATGAAATAATCAAGCTGCTGCAGATCCCAGCGTACCAGGGGGAGGACAGGGCAGGGGAAAGCTCAGCATTTTCACAGAACTTTCCCAAATTCCTCCAGGTCTAGAGATGCCATTCTGCCTGTCCACAGCCAGTCCAAGGAAAACAACTACAGTGTGAAAGCAGGTCTGTCCTCCCTCCTTTAGCTATCCTACAACCCCAGCATGAGAGGAGAACAAACCAGGAGGATTGAATTTGATTAACTTTTTCTACTTTGGACCCAGCTCAGGGCAGAAATAACAAGCATCACTGTGGACAGACTATCAATGTGATATTGATGTCACTATGTAATTTAAAATGAATTAAGCCAGCACTCAAAAACACCTTACTGCATTGTCTGGTGGCCAAAATGTGCCCCCATTCTGTCTTCCTCATCAAGTTCTTCATTTAATAAAGGTTTAAAAAGTCTGCATTCCCATCTCCTAAAAATGTGCTAAAGGAAGCAGAAAACAGAAGGGAGAATATTGATGTCTGGAAGAGTTTCTATGTTGTTATTGAGTGCCTGGTATTGCAGAGCCACATTGTTAAGGTTTCTGTACCCAGAGGTGACTTCTAACTGGTTCTGACTCATTGAGCACTGAAATTTAGACTAATTTGCTTTCCTTCCTGGTAGAATTAATAATGACAAACTGATGGTTATTCTGCATAAGAACCTCATTCCAGAAGAGTAATGATCTTGTAAGAAAAGATATTTTCAGACCACAAAGCATTTTGCAGACATCTCCTGCGTATTGTGGTGACAAGTCCTCTGCAGTAAACAGCCATGTGACAGGTGGAGGTGTGACTGTGCCATGCAAGCTGCTGTCCTGTCTGTCTGCACAAACCTGGGTCTAAACACTGCAAGCATCCCAGTACCACCTGAGCAAGCAGGAACAGTGTTAAGCCCATGGAGAAGCCCTGAGGGGGTCTGGATTGCCTGGGGGGCTGATGCTGAGACATGGCCCATGGCTGGTCCATGCCCAGTCTGAATGAGCCAGTGGATTGGTGCTAAAGGCTTTGCCTGGATGAGCAGAGGCAGCACTAATTATTTCATTTGAATAATATATGACTAGTAAGTTAAATAAGAGAAAGCAGAATGAGCTTTCCGGTTAAGCCAAAATGCTTGATGCTTGTTTCCTGGGCATTTTGAGTCTCTGGGAAGCTTTGAACTGGTCCTAATGAACTTGCCGATGTAGATAATGTAAAATCTTTAATAATTAATTTATCAGGCAGAGCTGTCTATGATATATGTTCCAAAATGTTTAAAGAGATTAAAGTGTCCTTTCTAAGTGGTTGTTGGACCTCAAATAAAATGGTGAAAATTCTGATGGAGAGATCTTTTATGAAAGCACTTCAATCTACCTTGTTTTGGGTTAAATTGTCCTAACTGGACTATATTTTATGTCCTTATAATGCTGCTTTTGCATCAGATAACAAAAGAGAGGGGTAAGGGAGAAAGACCTGAGGAGTAGCAACCAAAATTCCCAGAGATCACCCCACCAAATGACAGAGCCATTAACTGTTGTAATTTTGATCTATATCAAGTGATCAAGGCCAGGAAATAAGCCATAAAATAACTTGCTTTATCTTATCAACCCTCCTATACCCATTATACCTTTCTTGTGGTTGTAATTTCATTTCCTTCACCACCTTCTTTTGGGCACCTGTGAAATTTAGATTCCTGCTTTGCAATCTAATCTCCAAAAATTACCCCTGCCCACCTTGAGCATCCCACAGCCTTTTCATGGCAGATACTATTTGGCACCTTGGTGAGATTGAGGTGTCAGAAGGCAACCCAGCAACCAGTCTGTGACCAAGACTTTATTTTTTTACCCTTCAAAGTAATGCAGATCATTGTGGGAGAGAGCAATAGAAACTGGGGATTTGTATCAGGGGGCTGAGCATCTACACAGCTCTCACTAAGGATGGGGGATGCCAGCGCTGTCTGCCCGTGGCTTGGGACATCTCCTTGGGACCGCACAGGTGAAAGGGTGCTCTCAGCCCCGCTTCCCTGACACAAGGCTGGTGCCACCAGCACCACTGAGCTCTTCCATTGCCATGGCCCCACAGTGCCACAGTCTCAGCACTGTTTCCAAGCTGAGAAAAACAGCAGGAGACGCGCGGGGTGTTGGAGGTGAAGTGCGGCATCACTTCCTCCCTGCCAACACGGGTCCAAAACATTTTTACAAGGCTGCACACATGACTGAACAGTCCCTCCCATCCGTGTGTCAGCACTGGGATTGCCTGGACAATAACCCACCCTCTTGTGTTTGTGTTTCCAGGGGCTGTCCTGCAAACTGTCACGTGAAAGTTGTTTTACTCGCAGAAATCCACAGTGAGTTTGGCCATGCTCACATCTCTGTGCTGCCTGGGCAGGATCACATCCTCCCAGCCCAGGGGCACACCTGTGTCCATGTGGGAGACAGGAAGTGTTGTAACTCCAGTTTTCTTCCTATTTCCAGCCTAGAAAACTACCTAACAACAATTAGTGCTGGTGTTTTGGTAGTATATAACAGCAGTGCTGTAATATGCCAAGACAAGGAAGGGCCTGGGAACAGCAAAAAATTGTTTGTATTTTCAGCTCTGAGCTCTGAGTTAAATGAAGGTTTCAGACATGTGGCATGAGTCCTCTTGGATCACGTTTAAAGTAAATTTTCTGTGTTTGGAAACAGCGAAACTGGAAACTGCAACAACAAATGTTGTGTTTGGGGGAAAAGATAGCAGGGAGAGAAGAAACAAGCCTATCTAGAGATCTTATCTTCGTTTTTCTTGGGAGGACAGTTTATCTGGCCAGCACTGGAAGTTGATCATGGTTGGGTGGTTCCCAGCAGCCGCATTTGGAAAGGAAAGGGAGGCAGCAGTAGGCCAGGTAGATATCTGAGTACTTCCACGTCTGCTCTTTTAAGTGCAATACCAGATGTTCGGGCTTTGCTTGTAAACCTTTAACGACATGGATGAAAACTAAATGTTTGCTGCGTTCTCTGCCTGGCTGTATTTCAACCAAACAGTGCACACACATCCCCCCTCACCTGCACTTGCCTCTTTGCAAATGGCCCAGACTGGAGCCTTGTGGCTGTTTCCAGAACCCCTTTCGTTTTCCCTTGTCCATTCTAGCAGGAAGAGAGATGGGAAAAGCTAGATCTAATGTATGCAAAAGAGACCATAGTGGTCACTGGTGCAGCACTGGTGCTAAGGGCTTTAGGAGACCATTTGTTCAGCCCACATGAAACTCCATTCTGCTAAGGAAGTTTATCCTGATGAATTGCATATATTTATGGATATATTCCATATTTAAATGTTAAGATCATACCTATTGCACAACAGAGACTTTATCCAGTTCCTGTGATGCCATTCTTCCTCAAAGTCTTCCCTAGCACAAACATTAACAGGGCATAATGACCTGCCTGTGTTTTAGCCTGACACCTAGGAAATATTTTTATTACACAAGGTTTCCTTATCTGCTCCAGCAATAAAACTAATGGAGCCAGGTGTCTACTAGGTCCTGTGTGCTTGGGAGGCAAGCAAGAGCCCTCCTGCGAGTTCCTGCCATGGCTTGGGATAGTGGCACTTCTCTCAGTGTTAACCCCAGTTCAGCATCTGGGATTTCCAGTGCATTTTGTTTCTAATTAACATTTGCAGGGTAATAGACATTTATTTGTGCAAATATATAAAGGGGCCACATTTTACAAGCCCCAGCTCCCACCTGAAGTCACTGCCTTTGTAAGCGAGGCCCACTCACCTGCAGAAAAATCCCTTGAGCCTGAACGTGTTGAAATAATTTGGTGTCCTGAGCTGTATAATATATTAAATGAATCACAGTACAAGAAACAGATGTTTATTCCAGTGAGTGCAGGAGTCCAGACACAAAGTATTGGGTTACTGTCTGTCTCAGATAACGGTACAAAGCAGGGGAAATTTGGGATTAAACATTCTACATGTGCTCAGTGTAGAAACTTAAACCTTAAAAATGTAGCCCAGGTTCTGTACCTGGCCTTAGGGGAACAAACCTGCAGTTGCCATGAGGCATTCCTAGGCTGTGATCAGCACTTGGGCACAGACTTGGGCACTGGCACATGCCCTGTACATTACACCAAACTCTGAGGCTTGGGTGCTTTAGTTTGATGTCTGGCCACATTCCTTAACTGCCATGCCCAAAGGACAGTGATCCATAGCCAATATCTGTGAGAGATTTGGGACCATCTGAGACCTCACCTATGACATTTCAGGCCTTTAGACACTGCTGTCCTGAGATCTAACTGCAGAAATGAGCCCTGAGCTTTTCAAATTAGCTGTTTTCCTTAAAATAAAGGCTCATTGTATTTGATTAGTTGTTTTTTTCTGTTAAACCAAAACTCTAGATTAGGAGTGAGAAAACTTGGGCTGATATTTTTTTTCCCAAATGAAACATGAAATATGAGGAGCTCCAGAGAAGTTTGGGGGGTGGGGCGTCTCTGTCAGGCTGACTGCTTGAGTCTTAGCAACTCAGTACAGAGAATGTTTACTCAAAACTCTGTACAGGAGAAAACAGGATCTTGAGAAAGCAAATGAGGTAATGAAAAGGATCTCTGTAGAAAGACCATGCATATCCAGGGATGCTCCTTGCCTGCAACTTTTGTGTCCTGCACTGATTCTTCTATCATTAGCATTACCCACATGGGTCCTGCTTGGGGTCATTTCTGAAATGGCCACAGGGTCCAGGCCATGCTCTGTGCTTAGGGATACTGAGGGATCTCGGCCTTTGGCCCCACAGGAAGGCAGTCAGTGGAAAGCAGTGTGACCAGACCTCAGCAGCTCCTGTCACCTGCAACTACTGTCCTTCAGCTGGCAGCAACTGCAGAAAATGAAAAGCACCGTTTTTACATCATAAAATCTGTTTAAACAAGCAGACCTTTGCTCAGACAGAGCTTTGCCTCCTCCCACATCCCACCAATCCCTGCATCACAGTCAGTGCTTCCTGGCTGCAGAATCTGAGCTTCACTTATAAAGGAGGAAAGATCTGCTGCTTCTTTTCTGTTCCTGTTTACATCCCTCACACGCTTGAGATGAGCTGTATCCTGAGTTATTCTTATACAAGCCTCCCCATTGTTCACGTCACAGGTTATGAATTCTGTCTCTTTGATGAAATGTGACCCATGTTATGGAAAAGTGAGAATGATGTTGAGTCTGCACAAGATACTCATAGATGTGACATACAGGAAAAGACTGAGTGCTTTGCTCTGTCCTCATGAATGAAGCCACAGGAAGGAGGTGTGACAGGGCACCGGGTGATCTGCTGAGAAATTTCCATGGTCCCTGATTCTGCACTGGCTCAATTTGCATCCTCACCCTGCAGTTTCATTGACTGAAAATGTTCCTCGTAAAGGGCTCCTCTGGCACTAAAAGTCTTGTTTCTGCTAAAAAATCACCTAGCATGAGTGATTCAGACTTAATTTGTGACATTTGTGTCATGACAACCCGTGTTGAGAAGGGCACATGTATCTCAGTGCAAACATCTCCACCTGGGATTGAGCAGACCTGGTTATATGTACATGCTTGGGAAGGAGAGGATGGGGAGCAGCCCCACAGGAAGAGATCTATGGGGGTGGGTCAATGGCAAATTAAATATGAGTCAACAGTGCTCAGCAGCCAAATGGGCCAACAGTGTCCTGAAGTACATCAGGCACAGCATCACCAGCTTGTCAAAGGAGGAGATGGTCCAGTTCTGCTCTGCAATCCTGCAGGCTACTCTGTGCAGTTTTGGGCTCCTCAATAGAAGAAGGACATCAAACTATTAGAGTGTGTCCAGAGGAGTTCAACTAAGATGGTGAAAGGCCTCGAGAGCAAGACTGAGAGGAGCATCTGAGATAACTTGGTTTGTTCATCTTGGAGGAGAGAAGACTGAAGGGTGCCTTCATTCCAGGGTACAGCTTCTTCACAGCAGGCAGGAGATGGGCAGGTGCTGATTTCTCTCTGGAGACCAGCAAAAGGACAGGAGAATATGGAATGAAGCTGTGTCAGGGGAAGTTCAGACTGGACATTAGGAAAAGGTTCTTTGCTGAGAGGGTGTTGATCTCTGGAACAGACTCCCTGGGGAAGTGGTCATTGCACCAACTCTGACAGAGTTCAAGGAGCACCTAGAGGGTGCTCTCAGTCATGTGGGTTATTTGTAGGTAGTACTGTGAGGAGCAGGGAGTGGGACTTAATGATCCCCATGGGTCCGTTCCAGCTTGAGATATTATATGATCCTATGACAGTAGTTGGTCCCTTGCCCATCTCTCCACACTAGACTGCTCCTTTATTCTCATCAGTACTGCCAGCTGAGCATTTGCAAGGATGGGAGAAAACACTGTGTGCTGATAGAGACCAAACGTGCCTCTCTGATGGCTCCAGTCTCCTCCCCAGGATGCCATTACCATTCACACAAGGTATATTTTGCTGGAACAGGAGAAAAAACCAAAATGCCACGGCCAAAGGGCTGCTGCAGGCAGGTGCTGAGCATCACCAGTCTGGAGCATTTGGGGTTTGCTGCTGGGGCTCTGTGCCCTGCATTGTTCCTAGGGTCACTTGGCATTCTGTTCCCCCATCCCCACTCTCAGCACTGGCAGTGCCCATGTTCACCAACATGGGCTGTGAGCCCATCCCGAGCTCCTTCCCGTGCCTCGGCACCTCGCTCCTGGAGGCTGCTATCATGTGCAAAAAGGAAGGAGAAGGCAAAACAAGCACAGCCAGGAATCACATAATATTGCTGCAGTCCTGCCAGGAAACAGACTGTAGAAGTTCCTGTATTCAAAAGCCAGGAGATGAGTTTTATTGTTAGCAGTTGTTATAGCAACCTGAGGTGCTGGAGAGTAATACATGCTCGGCGCGTTGCAACAGACTCTGACAAGTTCAAGGCTGTTGCCTTGCTGCTAAATCTTGTTGCCAAGGCAATGCAACACAAGGCAAGAGCCTAGAGAAATGAGTACTGCTGACAGCTCGTGCCAGCAGGCCTGGGCTGATTAAAAGGGAACTTTTAAAAGTGATATTAACTTAAAGAGCGTAGCAGCAGAAGGGAAAGGGGAGAGCAGATATGGAGGAGAGGATCCAGAGGAGGAGCAATGGGTTAATGTCAAGTAACAGGTAAAGGAAAGCGTTTGGTTAAAAAACAATGTGGCTGAACAGGATGTCTCAGCTTGTGATGGAAGAAATGCGCCACATTTTTGGAGGGAGTAAAAAAAAAATCACAAAATCCTCACTTTTTAAATTTGTTTGGCTTGGGCAGTACTGCTGTAATTTGAATGGGAAGTTTGGCTTTTTCCCAATAGTGTTGACAGCAAAAATAATTTTCTCAGTAAATTTGTTTAGTGGCATGGGTATTGTTGCTGCTGTAGTAAAAACCATAAAATAGCTCAGTCAACTTTCAATTTTATGTTCATTTCCAGTCTTTTTAAAATGCTTCATGGTGAAAGGTTAGCTGGAAAAGAGATGAAGCTGCAACCCGATTATTCTTTCCTGTCTATGATTCACTGTTAATGCTGACAGTATACTCTGAATTGAAGGAAGAATATTACCCCAAGGACCACAGAGTCAAAATATATGATCAGTGCTGAAGAAGTCAAGTAATTACATTAATTTCAACTGCAAATACAATATTTTGACATTGCTATGGGATACTAGGGTTCTAAAATTCAAGTACTGCAGAAGTACCTCAAATGCACAATGATCTTAGATTAACTTGTTGACTTGTCTGTTGATTTGTGAATAAAAACATAACCATTTATTGGGCAATTACCATAGCAGTATTCATAGATCCACTCCCACTTATGCCCCATGTATTTTACATTTCCATGGATTATCAATAGCTAAAAGTGACCTTATGTTTTCCTACTCAATGAGTATTCTCTCATGTGCAACTTGCAGTACAGTAGTATTTTACCTGACCAAATGTCCTATGTGGGAATATGTTATTCTGGCACCTGCTGTGGATCATGGAAAAGTCAGGTCTGCAAGTACTTTGTATTATTTAAAAATGGGAAACTAAGACACGGGAAGTGATTTGCCAATTGTGCTGGAAATTTTTTTGTGTGCATTCCTTGGCAGAGCCATCTCCATTGACCTTCATAAAAGTCAGGTTTTTAATTAACTGTGAAGTATTTTTGTACTATTTTGAAATTCTTAAGCTGTGGGCCAGGAAGCAGGCAGGTGACTGGTCATATGCTTGTAGCCATCATTTGGTTTTCAGCAGCTAAATTATATTCAAAAAAGCTAGCAATGTGTTACTTGGACCCTTACTACTGTTACTGGCATTTTTCCACAATTGCTATAGCTAGCTGTGAGATATTATACAATCAGAAAGAAGGGAAAAACTGGTTCAGGCAATTGTGAAGGGAACATGGCATTGCCCCAGAGGATGTTTTTATTTGGAGACTGTCCATTAGATAAAGAAACATGAGAATCCGAGATCTGGGCATTAGCATTTTTTTTTTAATAAGAAAGCAAAAAGAAACTCTATATTTAGTCTTAGTTTAATTTCTCTGCTGGTGATTCCACACATGGTGTTATTTCCTAATATATCCAGGTTTTGAAGCCCTCCAGAATATCATTCGTTTTTTCTGAAGGGACACATACACAGAAGTCAGGCTAGCAAAAAGGCAAAACCATATGGGTCACACAGCAACATCAACATTTAGTTGAACTGCAGGACCCCAGAGAACTTCCAAGACCTGGCTCTCCTATCTGCAAGTCCCATCTGCCCCTAATGCCTGTGACAGTAGGATCCTTTTTGGAAGGTTTCTAGACCATGTTTACCACCCCGAACCTGTTGTGTGATGCCTCCTCCAGGACAGATGGGATGCATAAGGGAAGCTCAGACCCCCCAGAAAGAACCATGGCTGAAAAGCACTGCAGCTAAATGCACCTTGGCACAGCCTCTAAAAGATGGATGCACAGCCCAAGGGCATCCTCCTCTGCTTCCTTCTGCCTCCTACCCCTCTCTCCTGCTGTGCACTTGCTCGAGAGCCACCCCCAGAGAGCAGAGAAGCAATGTGGAGCCAGGACAGTGTGTCATCAAGATAGCTACTGATAGCAGAGCAGACAGAGCTATTTCCAGAATGATTAATACTATTAGCACATGCTGAAGCTTAAGGCTAAACATAAGCTTTAGAGGGATGGATTTTGATGTAAAAAGTGAATAAATGAGACAACTGTCAGAACAATGAGTGGTGAACCAAGTAAAGATTCTTAGCCTAGGCGATGCAAAGCATGGCCTGCTGGCCTGTTTTCACTGAAGCTACTGGTAAAATTCCCACTGCCCTTCAGGCTGGAGAAATAGCCCAGCAATAGCATGTAGCACAGAGGTAACCCAGCCGGCAGGCACCAAGGCAGCTCCCACAACTAATTAGCTGCATGGCATTTCAGCAGAGGCACAGCAATGGTAACACCCTGGGATCCAAGGCACCGATCCTCCTCCAGCCCAAACCACGCTCCACTGCTCCTGGAGCCTGTTTGAAGATCTTTGTGCTGCCCTTTATTGTACATACCTTGAGTGCTTGCAAGGGTACCAAGTGTGAGGGCTTGTCTGCCACCGAATAAAAGCACGTCTCAAAAGGGCCATCTGACTTATGCTATCTTCTCATAATCCCCACTCCAGAGGTCTCAAATTTCATAATTTCATAATTTCATAATTGAAAACCTGCTGTTCATCTTCTGAAAGTCAGGTTTAACTTATTGTAAGCAGCTCCCAGAAGGACGGTATTTTGCATAATCAGTTACAAGGATATGTGTAGCATTTTTCTGTTTTTTTTTTCTCCTGACACTTTCCTCACAGAACACCAAGCAAATAAAATGTAGGCATAGCTGTGAAATGTCCTCTTCCCCAATTCCTTTTCTTTACCCCAATCATCAAGTCTACTTGTTTTCTTATGGCTATATGAGCGTATGGATGGTTCTTAATTTCCTTTTAGAAATTTTTTTTTTCTTACATAAGACATGTTGAGAATAGATGTCTTGAATGGATTCACCAAAATCAGGTGGGTTTGTAACTTTAGATCTGTGTCTGCAAAGAAGTCACGTGCTCAGGGTGTTTCTCTCGAGTAGCTAATTCAGCTGGGACCCAGCCACATGATCCCCCTTTCGAGTCTTGCCTTATGGCCTCTGAGGAATGTTGCATTGGCTGCGAGGGAATTACTAAGTCTTGGCAAGACATGTTAATATCTTCGCAAAGACTTGTTGAGGACCAAGACTTCAGCCTCCAACTATTTCCTCTGATAAAGCAGAGTATTCACAGCAGTTCATTAGTCTTGTATCACCAGTTTGACTTTGAGAGAAATGAAAGTTCCCCAGAAACCAGAGGGACTCTCTCTGTAAGTAAAGCTGTCTGGCATTCCCTGCATGTGTCTGCTAGCAGGCTTCGAAACAGAAGCGTACTGCTGGATCCAGTTAGAGAGATCAGTGGCTCAGGATACTTAGTCAAGAGTTGGGAAAATGAACACCCAGGTAGAAGAAAAGTTATGAATTATGGCCATACCTGCTGCAATGGAATTGGAAAGACCATGTGTCAGGACACCGGAAAACTTGGACTGTCATGCAAATTTGATGTTTTCTCCCGAAGATCTGCCCATGTTCATACACCAAGTTTGTAGTAGCAACAGAATTACAGTCTTATTTTATTACAGCAGTTGTTTTGGGTTTTTTTTTAAACACTCGGTGCTATCTTTCCATTAGCTTCCAACATTACACTGATAATCCTTGAAAGCACCAGAGCGTATCATATCTGCAGCTGGATCTCTCTGCTAGGAAGCTCGTTACACAGCATGGAAAGAATTTTTGCTATCTCATTTTGAACCATTGATAACAATATCACAAGTGAGGGGACTGTATTGTTCATCCATGAGATGGGGAGGAACCACTCCCACAGTCCCAGCACATTGCTGTCCCAAGTCCCCACTTGCAAGGAGGAGAGGCAGCATCTGAGTTACACATTTTGCAAACCAAGAGCAGTTTTCCCAAAGTGTGGGGGGCACAACATTGATATATGGGACAGGGTGTATCACAAATCAGGTCCCTCCACGCCAGCTTCCCAAAGCATTTGCATCACTGAGCTGTACTTCAGAGCACAGCACACTGAAGGAAGCTGAGAACTGGCCCCTAGCAGCAGCAGCCAGCCCCAGCAGCTGGAGTGCTCGATCCGAGCAAGGGTATCTATCAGTCAGATGCTCAGAAAATCCCAGCTGACTCACAGCCCCATTTCTTGGCTGCGTGCTGGCCTCTTTACACCTCTGGTGTTGGAAAAGGAAGTGAAACAGCCGGTTCTCATGTATAGGTTCAACAGCTTTGAAAAGCCCCCCAGTTGTAGAAAAACGCAGCAGAGCTGCGAGGTCTGGAGCTGGTTTCCTATCTGAAAGCCAGGCAGGATGCCGGATCTGTAGCTGAAGTTTGGCTTGACAGAGGGCCAACTCCAACACCGCTGTTCTCATCTGCTTTAGTGTCAGCTGAACATTTGTGTGCCATTTTCCCATCCACCATCATACAAGCCTAAACCTAAGACTAAAGTTCCCCTAACTTTCTACAGAGTGGTGGCATGAATCGCAGTCTTGTTCAGTGCCATTTGCTGTCACTCAACTGACACTGGAATCCAAATCAGGACCCCAGTTCAGCAGCTACTCAATGATTTGTCCCATTCCAGCCTCCCTTAGCTTGTGCATGTCCATAGTTAGACACATGTTTAAATAACTCACTTCAGCCATGCTTAAGCCCTGACGAAAAAGCATCCTAGCAGAACGGCAGAGAACTGGCTCAATCAACCATTCACAGTGAGATGTGTTCAAGCCAACTAATGGGTAATCCTGTGTCTACGTACCACAAATACACAAAATAACTCACTGTCCTGCTTGGCAGAAGTGTTTCTGCCTCTTGGGAAACAAGCATTCCTGGTCAAAGATTATCCTTGTAGAATAAATAATCAAACCAAACTAATGCATATATATATATATAGTTCACATGGATTCACATGACATGTTGCATATGCTTACATCAGTCCATATGATGGGGTAGAAACTGATGGGGAAGTTCTAACTACATGGAAAGAATGGGAATTTTCTGGTGACCCCCAGCATGGCAGAGACTGTTCTCAGAGGCTGTAAAAGACTTCTGCAGCCCGCTAATTATACACCAGCCAAATCTTATTACAAACAAGTAATAAGTATAGGCACATTTGTTGGTTTTGCTAATGACATTAATGTCCTTTTTGATGATTTGCAGAGCTCCAGGAGGCCAGCGACTCAATTTGTACTGATGTATCTCTCACTCTGGTGAAGTCTAGGAAACTCTGGATGTTTGATAGCTTTTCACCATCTATCTTTAGACAATCCAAGGTCTGTTTTCTGCACAGTAGTATGAGCTGCTTCTTCTGCTGTATAACACATGCATTCAGGACTCTAATTACATAGTGGATCTGTTTATTATTTGCTGGTATGCAAGTGATGGTACGTAGAATTACACATTATTCTTCTTAAAGGGAATTTGTGCTTTTACTTGTCCACAATTTCCTTATCTCCCTCAGCAAAATGGCTGCAACACTGAAGTCTGCTGTGTAGATTCATTTTTCTTTCCCCTGTGGAGTCCCAGAGAGTTCAGACATCCCAGTTAAAACCACAGACTTTGCAATTTAGGGTAAATCATCACAGGGCAAGAGACAGACTTGGAGCAGGTTAGTACACATTCTGAAGAATTACCAGGATTTGCTGGGCAAAGAGAAGCAAAGGTTTTCCTCTTCTCTCTATCCACATACCTCTGTGACTGATTTGTTTTGAGTTTCCAGTGTCTGTTTGCACAGACCTGATCATCGGTCCCACTGCCCTTCTCCGCTTCCTGTCTGAGAACAAATGGAGACAGTCAGCAGCAGCAATCTCACATCCTTTCGTATGAAAACCACTGAACACAATTTGTCCCACCAGGGAAATCATTGCTTTAAGTATTTGAGTAATCCACTGACTTCATAGGAATATCTCTGGATGGTTTTTTCAGCCTGCTCTCAATGGCTGCAGTGACAGAAGGACACTGCCCTGAGCACACTCTTGCATGCTGCAGGCAGGTGCCAGGAGCTCTCTGTAGGCACTGGTGGCCTGTGCTGCAATTTGGGGAGCCCTGCCATGCTGGGGCAGCAAGCTCCTGCCTGGGCTTTCGATATGACTGTTCCTAGCATTACACATCCCTGGGAATACACTCAGAAACTACAGATGAGGTCATTCCCAAGAGTCTGTTTAGGTATTTGGAGCCCTTGACATTGAGAGGAGCTAAAATCTTATACTCTATGAATGGCTTTTAAAGGGAAAGTGGAACTCTTTTTATAGTACATTAGCTGTTTGCTGATCTTGAATCGGTAAATTATTAACTCGTCTAAAATTTGTTTATACTTCTTGTTAGATACTGCACTGATACACTAATACACTAATTATTTTATCTTACTTGCCTCCTAAGAAGCTTTGGGAGTGACACTTACTTATCAAAATCCAAAATAAGACATTATTCATGAATTAATATTTTTAATGCATATTAACAAATCTGAGGCTGATTTCATTGCTGTGCTGTCCTTTCAAGCAATCAATGAAATATGAAAAGCAACAGTTGGCCCAAATGGCTCTGAATTTGACTCGATGCTCTGAACTCCAAAACATTTGTCCAGGCAATTACTTCACATGCTCCTCTGTGGGCTCTGAGATAGAACAACAAGCACAGCGTGCAAAGATACCTCACCACTGAGGAAGGGGGGTGGTTCTAGCTTTGTCCTATGTTCAATTCGTCTTGGGGTAATGAAGAAGGAAGTGGAACTCCAAGATCGTTACAGAAAACCTTTTTCTGACTTACTGAATCAACATTCGCATTCACCAGCCCATGACCTCAGACTCCCGAACTTCCACGCTCCTCTCCCCTTGGCAGCTGAACTGGGCTTCCCAGCTGCTGTGTGTCTGGTGACAGCACACCCATGTCAGAGATGGCACTTTAGGTTCAAGCCACTGTTAAAGTGCTGACAAAGAATCCCTACCTTGTTGTTCAACCAATGTAAACCTTTTGCCTGAGCGTAGATGGTGCTGAGACAATAAACGTGGGTTTCTTGATGCAAAAGAGTGTGCTGTGCTCCAGATGTATCATCAAAATCACAGATTAGTGATGTCTTTTTAAAAATGTGCTCTGACCATGAGTTTTTCCTTCCAAAAATAACTTTTATTTTGTTCATATTAGAAGAGCAGGATGTTCTTTCCTGTCCTGAAGGGATAAGGAGGAAATGAGAACTATGGGGTTCTTATATGGTATGAACTACTAGTCTACTGGACTAGTGCTGTGAATCTTGATTTTTTTTTCCCCAGGCTTAGCATTTTATTCCCTGTGGACCTCATTTTGCATTCATTCATGCTGATGTTACTCCAGTGAAGCTCTCTTTGATATCAAAGGAATTCCTCCATGTTTACAACCTCTCTCATCCTAAGGCAATAGGCATTAGAAGGGAGGCAACCTACTGAAGATAGTGCATGCTATGTATCTCAATTCCCAATTCGAACAAGATAAAGTCAGTTGAAAGACATGAGAGGGGGCAGAAAGCATCCTTTCCTGTACTCTGTGTTCAAGGAAAGAGACAGCAGTTTGGAGGAAATGTGAACGTAATGGGCTGTACATTTGTATCCCATTGTACTGAGGTCTGACAGGAAACACTTGGGGTTTGATTCAGGAAAAAGTAAATCGTATCCCGTTATAATAGTCTCATAACCCCGCTTATCCTGCAGTATTTGACTACATCCCTGTCTTTAATGTATATATTCTCACAGCTCTCTCCTGAAGGCCAGAAGGAAATCTGGCCACTGGGGAGCGGGGGAGGCATGGGAAGAGATTTTACAGCATTTTCCATCCAATGGCCTTCCTGAGTGACAGCAAAAGGCCAGCAGCTCTTCACTGTTAAACCAAAGGGACTCTTGAGCAGCTGCCATTATTGACTGCCACCATAAGCAGTTCCTTACATGAAGAAAGCTGCAAATACCAAATTTTGGATAATTTCTGAGCAGCCTCTGCCAAGCCTGTGAGAGCTTTTCATTGCCATTGACCTTTGCTGTAATGTGTAGATGGTTGCAGTGAGTTCCCACCCCATGTGCAAAGCCAGAAACTCCTCAGCAGGTGCTGGTGAATCCCTTGGTTTGAGGTTCACCCTGCAGCAACATGGAAAAGGCTGCAGCTCTTAGCATTTGGCACCTTTGTTCCTCATGCAGCCCTCTGAAGCTGATGAGTTGTGTGGGATCTGCGCTGGTCCCTGGCAATGCCTTTAAAAACTCCCAAGGGAGCCTGGTTCCCGGAGTGACGAGGGTCAGGGAGTTGTTACAGTCCTTTGTCTGTGGGGAACACACAGTACCACCAGTGTATGGCATTTTGCTGTACAGCTCACGAAGCTGCAAAGATTGCAAAGAAACCAGCCCCCAACATGTGACCCAGAAGGGATGGATTGAGGACATAATGCCCTTGATTGAAAAGGGAGGCACCCAGGAAATCTAGAGGTATATATATTTATTTTTTTTTAAGTGGAGCTAAAGTAATTTGGCATGTGTCCCCTGAGCTGCTTCCTAAACCACAGCTGCATGAGGAATTATCTTGCTCTTAGCTGAAGTAACTTCTCAAGAAAAACCCAAACATGTAGGTCATTAAAGTGCTAATAAAAAAAAGTTGATGAATCTCTGAGCAGTGCTCTGATTATCTCTCTGTGGGGAATGAAGAACTCATTAACATGAGCTCCATGCCACTCCCTCCTCCTTTCTCTGAGTTTGGCATAAAGCAAGGAAACAAATGTTTGTGGTTTGGCCAAGTTTCTAATGAGTAGCTCAGCTAGGTCCACTGATTATACACATGGCTCTATGGAGGGTGAAAAGGCTGCAGTACCATGCAAAGTGGAAAAGAGTGGCAAAGACTTACTGCCACATTGGGTCCCCAAAAAGAAAACACTTCACGTCTTCTGGGGATCTTTTTCCATGTATTTTGCGAGATATGTACACACAGAGGCAGACAGAGAGAAATAGTGTGAGGTCCAGAGAGATTAACAAAGCCAGATGTATATCTGAGGACCCACTCTCCAAAAATTTTTGTTGCAGCTTACTATGGGTTTGGTTTCATTTGTTAAGGGGGCTTTTTAATGCTTAGCTACAGTGCAACCCCAAAATTACACTCCTGCCTATCATCTCTCCTCCCTGCTCTAGATGTTACCTGTCCCACTCCACAGAAAGATGTCTGCACAGCAGCCCCCAGGCACTGCAGGAGCCCACAGGCAGCACAGGCAGAGGTCTCCATTTGCTGCATCACCTGCAGGAGCTGCAGCACAGAGATGTGCCTAACGAGAACTGGACCAGGCCACTGACTCTCCAGGAGCACCTGGGAGTCGTTTCAGAAGGAGGGAACAAAAGCTCCAGAACTACAGTGAGAAGTCTGTTCCATGCAGGAAAGTTTCTTCTTGATCCTGCTTGTAATCCCTTTATAGCCTGAATCATGAGTACTTGTCAGCTTCATAATCCTTCCAAGACTAAAGTAAAATTCATTTACATGCCCAGAAGAAAAAACTCACCCTACAATAAACAGGAAAGGCATCTGCTGGGATAAGCGACTGTTGCCTCTGAAATTCAAATCAGGGTGTGTGATCAATGTCACGCAGCACCTTTGCACTCAAATCAACCTCCTGAGATATCAAGTCTGTCCCTTGCTGCTGCAGACAATGCATTGTATAATGACTAATAAACTACAAATATTCAATTGCTCATGTTCCAGTACCCTCTCTAGCTAAGCAGTTGTCTGGGCCAGAGCTCAGAGTTCAAGGCAAGTCCCAATCCACCAACTTCATTCCAGTATCACCCTCACTTTCAAAACCACACCTAGGTTGTAATTTTTTGGCCTTTTCAGGTTTAAAATTTATTAATACATGATACAGGTGTCATTTTTTTCCAAAAGGAAATAAAAAAGAGGGGATGAACATGGATGGAACAGCCCTACTAATTTCAAGAGTGCTAAACTGAATAAATATGCAAATTGGAGAAAGCAAATTGCTTCAACTTTCATAGCACACTCCAAATGTAGTTATATATTCTTCCTGTGCCCAGGGTAAGTTTTAATTTCCAACAGTCACCAGATAGTTAAAAGACCTATATTAAATAACAGATGCTGTACCACCTCATCCCCTTATTAGTGGCCAGTACCTGCAGGTTCCTGTGGCACTGGTCTGGTCAGGTAGAGCCATCTCAGTGCTGTGTATACATTTGCAAAATTGAAGCATGTTCTACATCCACTCTCTATTTAAATCTAATACCCCGTGGCTGGCCAGTTTGGTGCCTCAGGCACTTTTTTCTCCAAGGACCTCTCTAGCTCCCAAGAGCTCTTGATCACCTTTCTGTGACGGACTTGTAGCTCCTACACTGATGTGGTGGCAGCAGCCAGCCGGGCTGGAGCCTCTCTGGTGGCTCCATCAGAAAAGGGTCCTGGCACTCAGTGTCTTCATCCTACCCTTGCTCCAGCCCTGCTGCTTTACCCATGCCCACAGTCCTCCAGGGGCTCTTTAAAAGTGAGCAGTACCCAGAATTTAAAGGTTTTGTCCCTGAACCTAGATGGAGTTAGTTAATGCGTGTAATTTTACACCTGTAAGCAGCAGTGCTGATTTCTAAGGGACTTTCTAAGCCTTTCAAGCATATTTTTTAAAGTTTCTACTTGATCCAATTCACTCCTTGCCTGGATCATGAGGACTTCTGCATCTTAGAAATAATTAAAAATATAATTAAAATACAGAGGTTTTTTTTTCCATGAAAAAGAGAACTACCACCCAGTGCTTCTGTGATTTCAAACGTCTGGTCAGAGCCGCTCAGATGTAACCAAGCCAGCCCTGAAACCGAGAAACCAAGTAACTTTGGGTGGGGAACCAAGATGAGGATGATTTCAGCAGCAAAGCGGAACAACTACAGAAAGCCAAGAAAACAAAAGACAGGGAGGAAAAAAAAAAAAAAAGAAAGAAAGGACAGTGTTTGCCAAGATGACTTTAGCATTTTGCGCAGCTTTTTTTACACAGGGCTGCTCTCGGCAAAAGAGCTTTCTCCTTAGCAGCACGAGCCATCTGGAGAAGCCGTCTGCCGCCTTTCAGCCCCGACAACTGTTTCAATTTCTCAGAATTTCACTTCCAGCCCAGGGTTTTGTTGTTGTTGTTTGTTTGGGGGGCGTGGGTTCTTTATTCATTTTTCCCGCACACAGCCCCCTGTATCCCCCGCCGCCTCGGCTGTGCGCTGGGCACCGAGGAGTCCCTCCCCAGCGCCGCGGCCCCTCGGGGATCGATGCTCCAGCCCCGCACTGCAGGTACAGCCGCGGGGCGGGGGACAACAATGGAGGGCAGCCGGGGCGGAGGACACAGGCGCTGCCGCCGCCCCTCGGCCAAGTTGGAAGCCGCGGAAGGGCGAGGGAAGGCGGCCGTAATTCCAACTTGGCCGAGGGGCCGCCGGGGAAGGGCGGCCGGCGAGCCCCCGCGCGCTGCCAGAAAGTGATCCACGGCGAGCGGGCGGGCGCGGGAGGAGGAGCCCAGGTGTCCCTTCCTGCCACAAAGTGCGCCGCCCCTTTCCNCGGTGCGGGGGGACCGCGGCCGCCGCGGGGCCACGGGGGAACTTGCCCGCGGGTCTACGCCAGCTCTCCGCCGGGGGAGATGCTGCAGTGCTGTCGTTCTGCCTCGGCGCTGGGCTGAGGAGGAGGAGGACGGGGCTTGAAATAATGCACCTCCGCTCCGAAACTCCGCTAATCAAATAAAACCTTGGGAGTAATTGCTGTAACTACGGTCTGTCCTTGCCCCACCGCAAGGCTCCGGACTCCTTGTGCGTCTCGGAAAACTTCTTAAAATTTGCATTATTTGGGGGTTTTGTAGTCGCGCGCAGCTCCACCTTCGCCGCGGATCGCGGTGCGGAGAGCCCGGGAATGCGCTTCCCGGTGCGGGCTCAAGCATTCCGGTCACGGCAGCGCGGACCCACCGGCGTGACCAGCATCAGCCCAGCGCCGCTCGCTGCTGCGGGCTTGCCGTGGCCACCCAGCCCCCTGCTCTGTTCGCAGTTTGGAATTATCTCCATTCTGTGCTTGTCTTAGCGAGGAGGAAATTCGAGATTGCTGCCTTGAACTTTAGGCTCCAGAAATGAGCATTTACGATGGGCCTTTTGGGAGTTCGTTCCTCGATGTTGGTCAGTTTTCATCTCGCATTAAAAAGCTTATTTCGAAATTCAGAGCGGAGTTATCAGTCAGTGTTTGCTGCAGACTTCAGGGCAGGCAGGGTCTGCGTGGCTGAGCGATGTGATTTTGGCAGGGAAGCCTTGGACTGGCTCTCTAAGGAGGGTAGAGCATGCCTCAAAAGCAACAACCCGCTCGTGGAGGTGGGTTGCCTCTATTTCTGTCTTCTCAGCATCATTATGTTACAGGCAGGTTTAGCCTGAATCTGCTGGTTTTCATTCACATGTCCTGGACTCGTGTCTGGAGGGTAGTGATGTGATACCAAGTGGAGAAAAAATGTGTGGGTTTGTGCCTCATCTGTGTGGTGCCACTATGTGGAGGAGTTAAGTTTAAAAAAACAAATAGATAAAATCAATGGCAGTGAATATCTGGGCAAAAAATGAATGGCCAAGGGTTATAAAAGCATGAATGTATGGAAGTGCTGAATTGTGTGGGAGAAGTTGCTGCTTAAATGAGCTTTGGTACCAGAGGAATGAAGCTGACAAATGTAACCTCAGCCTTTCGAAGAGCGCTTTGGTGTGCCTGGGGCAGCTTCAGGCCGTCTCACCTACCTTCTGGTCCAGTTGCTGATGACTGGAGTAAAGCACAGGTGTGGCAGATGTATGGCTGTGTGGGATCTGCTGGAAAGGGCTGGTGGTGGCTTTGGGGGGAGCGGTGCAAGACGGGGCAGGTTCTGCACGTGTGTGCTTTGACAGCAGTTCTGCTGTCAAAGACTCCCTTTTGCTTCCCTGCCAGGGTTTGCCTTGTACCAGGGAGTTCTCAGGACTGCACACCCGGTCGCTTAAGTGGCCTTGCTGGCTAGAAACTTTGTGTGAACAAATTGTACAAACCTCCTTGGTGGCATCCAGTACTTGCAGGGAAAGAAAGTGTCAACCCAGGGAACAGCATGAGCCCTTTGGCTGTTATCAGACAAGCTCCTCAATGCTGCTTTGGGTAAGAAGTGCATGTATTTCTCAATGAAACAAAATGATAATTTTGTGACTAATAGAGTATACCAGTTTGAACTTTAGATGTCATGTTAACACTTTCAGTGTTACTCGCATTGTTTTGCAGAAGGTATTATTACTTGAGTTTAATTTTTGCTGGAAGAATGTGACGTCCCAGGCAGGAAGGGGTGGGCTGCTTTGGGGTTGAGTGTTTAATGATAGAGGTTAGTGCACGATGTTGATGATGATTAAGCACATCCTTAATTCCTGACCAATAGATGGAGTGCTGCTATGCTTTAGGATATCTGGGGATTTAATGGTCTCTTGGTTAAATCAGTCATTATCCTTGACTCTTTCCTGAGGATTGAGGCAGCTGACAT
The DNA here is from genome assembly GCA_013400515.1 of Erpornis zantholeuca. Classification (NCBI taxonomy): domain Eukaryota; kingdom Metazoa; phylum Chordata; class Aves; order Passeriformes; family Timaliidae; genus Erpornis; species Erpornis zantholeuca. Next base: position 41,477 of record VZTN01001974.1, on the reverse strand, counting down.
AATTTAAGGGAAAGGTGGTTTTAGGGTGGTGCATTCAGGCTGTCATGTACACCACGGTTATCTAATCCAAAGAGGAGGTGCAGGTGATGCTTCTCAAACCCCAGGCTTTGCATTGCTTGTAGGGTGGTTGGTCTGGAGTGATCTGGGGGAATGGAGCAGTTTCACTGGCCAGCAAGGTGTAATGCAGCCCTTGTGGCAACCCTTTGCTGGTTATGAAAAGAGCTGTTGGATAGGGCTGGCTGAACGGAGCTGGGCTCGGTGTAACTGTGCTGGAACAGTCCCTGTTGCATGTGATGTTAGAGGTGACATTGCTCGCAGGGGCCGCCTGCTTTTGTTCAGCTCCACTTGTTACAGGCCAAATGACCTGGCATAAGACTCTTATTTGCTGTGAAAATCGTGAGAAGTCAACATGTAAGAGATGAGAAATGAAAACTGTTTTAAGAAAGGCCAGCATTAGTTTGTTTCCTTTTGTAAGCGGAATGTTTTACAGATCAAGAACTGAACTGAAAGAAGGCAAAAGGCTGCTAGTTTTTCTCTTTGTTAAAATCATTGTTGCCAGTTAAAACTGCAGTGCTGTCCTTGCTGTGCTGTGGATGGTGCTGGAATGATAATGCTTTAAAAAAAATTTTTTAATTTAGGAGAATAACCTGTTTCACTTTGAGATGGTGCATAAAATTGCCTTTGCTAGCTTTTTTAAAACTGGATACAAATTCTAGTTTCTTTAAAAAACGTTCTGTAACTTTAGCAGCCATAGTAACCTCTGGCTATTATTTCCCTTGTAAATCAATTTTGCATTTTCATAGTGCTGCTGTTTCAAAAACTGGCTCGGTCATTGTTTTGGTATTGACTTAGAAGAATGCAATCTATATTATTTAATAGCATTGCTTCCCATTACATCACAGGCTTTTCTTCAAGCTATGTTTTGAAATGCCTGTTGCCATATGAGAGATGGTGGTAGATGGTGGTGTGGCATCTGGTAGGATTCTTGGGGGGTAGTTGCCTTTTGTGTAGTGTTTTTTGGTAGATGAAGATGAATAAAAGCTACTTGACCCTTAGGGAACAAGCAGTAACTTACTCATTGTGTGTTAATATTAGCTCTGTTTGCCCACAGAGTCTACTCTGCTTCTATACTAACTCTGAGTCACTTGACATGGGGGAAAACACTTTTGTTTCCTTTCTGTATTCAAGATAACACATGTCATTGTACATCATCACAAATGGGATTTTGAGGGATTTCATTTAAAGATATCCTAGTAAGTACATGGTACTTTTTTTTGCTGATAATTTGTTATCCAGATTATTACTTAAGAAAAACAAATTTTAATTAATTCGTTAGATAAGAAAGTGTGTTCAGTTATGGCATGCTTTTAATCTGGGCTGGTGACAGAGGGATGGCAGTTGAAAACTGCAGAGTAAACTGGAAAATGGTGACTACTAAAATGTTGAGGTTTTCTACAGATTCATTGAAAAGTTGGATAGTGGAAGAAGGCTTGAGAGCATCAAACCTTAGTAGGAGGGTGACAGCTCCTGCTGTTTTATTCCCCCTGGATCTTTATAGTCTGGTGAATGTGAGGTAGGTATCTGTTTATTCAAGACTCTGGGAGCATATTAAACGTAGTTTGTGTCTTATGGTAGTAATGTCAATTCTGCTTGACGAGGATGCATTCAGCTGTTAGAAAGTGCTAATTAGGGAAATATTCTAATAGGCTCATTCATTGTTCTTGTCTCTTAAACTGTTGTCGTCTTGGCTAGGAAGAAATTCCTTTCTTGCCTTGTATTGTCTAACGTGTTACAATCCAAGTGACATCAAAGCAGGAGGCAGTTTTCATGTGAGTCAGCAGGCTGAGGTGAAGATCCCTAAATCACAGGCTGGTGTGAGAGCTGGGGCTTGCTTTGTAGCATTTCACATTGTGTTTTCTTGACCCACGGCAGCTAACAGCTGGTAAATCCCTTTTCCCTTGTGCAGCTGGAATCTCGTGAAGTGACTTCTCCAGCTGAAGTACGTGGCAGTCCTGAACAGCACGGAGCTGAGAGCAGTTTACTGCTGTTCCTGTTGTTGCTGCGCTGCCCTGAGCGTACCTGGCGTTACTGGCAGCACTACAGCCAAGAGCTGAACTCTGCTGTGTTGGCCAAACTAAGAGGATTCATTGAATTGCTTTGAAAATCTCTGCTTGTTGTCTTCATCTATACCTGAAATAACTGATCTCAAACTTTTTTTAAAATTTATTTTTAAAATAATGCATATATATAAGTGTAAATGATATGGGCGTTTTGTTATTTTGTTTTTATTTGACTTTCTTTTTTTCTTGTAGAAAACAAGTATCACTCTGCGTATCATCCATCGCTTTTACTCTAAACACAACATAGTTTAGAGGCCAGGTGGACCTGCATATTCTGTTTGCAAATACACTGTAAATGTCAGTCCTGAAAGGAAGGTGCTTACCACCCAACCTGTATGTGTCCTTCTGATGGTAAATAGAGTGCAAAATAGGAAAGCTTACTTGATGGGTAAAGCTTGCTTAACTGTTCAATACAGTCAAAACAAGGAAGGAAAAATATAATCTGAAATATATATTATATTCCCCCCTACAAATGTAGACTGGTGCTTTTTTTTTGCTTTTTTTGCCTTTTTTTTTGAGCTCTAGAAATCTTGGCAGAATGCTGTGGGAGCATTTTGGTACTGAAGTTGTCTGCGTGATTCAAATAAATAGTTTTTAGAGCAATGTAAATTATAAATTGGCTGGGTTCAGAGAGATTGCTGGTATTAATGTAAGTCATTTCATATAATCCAGTATCCCAGTATTTCCTTAACAACCCATATGACGTTTTAGTCTTTATGGATGTATACACAAAAAAACCTCTGTATTTATAAAGAGCATCACTAAGGCCACGAAGTCAAGTGTTTGAAAGCTGGGTAGTGCTTTCCAAAGAAAATATCCTCAATTTAAAAATTAAATTACGGCGTTGGAAAGTACACTTAGGAGCCCTGATGTCAGAGAGAAGAGTTTTGGCTCAGATGTTTCAGATCTAGCAGACACTTAGCAGAGGCAACCTTCAACCTAACATATGAAAAATTAGGTGAAATTGAAAATAGGATTTTGGGGCGGAAACAGTGGACAATACGAGGCAGTGCATCCAGCTCTGTCTAGAATTGAATACGATGACCGAAAGTACTGACCTCACAAGTACCTTTGTGTTTTCCTGACTCAGATACACAACCATTTTTAGGAGTGTTAATGAATTGTGTACCAATTTCTCCAGGCTCCTAGTCAATGCTAAAACAGAAGTAAAACACAATTCAAGCAAGCTGCCTTTCAATATTATTTAAATTATTGCTACACACCAGGCAATATACCATATTTGCTGTGTATCCTAAACCACCAAAATCTAACCTAAAATTTTGTTCTTGGAACATACAAACTGTATTTGGAGATGTACTCTGTGGAGGGTCAGACCAAGTGTTCTCATATGATAGTTTTCCACTGTATTGACCACAATTTCTGTGAAAGTGCTGAGATTTAGGGTGTAAGAACCTGTGTATAAAAATAAGTGGCATTCCTATGCTACATCATCCTACGCAACATTAGCCCTCCTGATATAGCATTACTGCAATAATAAATTAATACCTAGTTCAGTAGATATTTCTGTTACTGTGTTTAAATTGTGATAGTGCCTACAACAGGCCCATCATGCTGTTTCACATCTTGATTGCAGATGAAGCTTTGCACTAAATACCTGGTTAAGGGATAATTGTCTTTGTAGTGTTCACAGTTAATCTGGACGGTTTCTGGCTTTCAATTGCAGCTGTCTTTAAATGCCCAAAGTATGTCTAAAAATACAGGCAAAGGCAGAACTCCTTTGGTAACTCAAATGGTTTTGGACCTAGCCTTCTGGGCAGAAAGCAAAGATGTTCATGGTCTTTAATTCACTTACTAAACAGAAGCTGTTCCCCGTTAGGGCAAACTGTGCATTTTCCGGCTGAAGTCTATGTAACTTTCTTGTTCCTGAAGTTACTGAGGTTGTAAAAGAATCTGTGGGTATGTATTAATTATTTTCTTTTTTCATTTTTTTCCCCATTCCCTCAATGGGCATGATACTGAATACAAATGAGATTTCTTACTGATGTGCTGTCTGGAATGGGTTGGCTATGCAGAGCTTTGTCTTTGACACATAGCTGACTTGGCATTCAAAGGACACGTGAATGTTCTGTGTTAAATGGCTTAAGGACTGGAGTGACACAGTTGGAGAGCTTGGCAGATACCTCTGTGTATGCATGATTTGGAATGGAAAACTCCATCTTCTAAGACAAACTGTCCAAAGTAGATCTGTCACTCAAATTTTCATAAATATTTTTATAGCAAAGATTTAATCCTGAGCATTTGAAGAAGAAAAAGAGAACTTTCGATGCATGTTTTAATAATGGCTAGTACAATGTTTTGTAAAGCCAAGTATGTCTGTAACCAGCAAAGCCCTCTTTAGGTGTTTGTTTTGTTCCTTATCAACCTTATCAGAATCATGGGTCTGATATGGAGCAGGTCAAAAAATGCAGAAGATCTTGCAAATACATTGAAATCTATGGTGTTTCAAAATAAATAAATAAACCCAACACAAAAGTAGAAACCAAACCAAGTGGTCTGGCAGTCAGGATCCCCCCCTCATTTTTTTACTCTATTTCAGGCTTTGTTTAAATACTTTTGCAGCCTGCAGAGAGATTGAATACATCTGTGTAGTGCTAGCATGAGAGAGTCTCTGCTCAAAAACAGGTTAGCTCAAAAAAAAGAAAATCTTGAAATTCATCCAGGTAGCTTCCTAGTTAAAACATATCAAATAACATAAAGCATGTGAACTCAAGACAACTCAGTTTAACTATATAAAACATTTAAGCTGTAAAGCATCAGGAGTTCTTTTTTATAGGTGCCTGGATAATTTGCCCTTAGGTGGCAGAGGGGCAGATTGGGTTGGTTCCCTTTTTACATCAGATGTTTTCCTGTGAGCCAAGAACTTGGGGAAAAATTGAAATACTGCTTCCTCTTTAAAGGGGTGTTGCATATACATTATGCTTTGTGTGTGTTTGCTTAAACTGAGATGTTTTTAAAGAGCAGTGCCCCTAGTTTTAACATGTCCTAAGACAGCTCCTGGTTAAGGGCTGGATTACAAAGACTGCTTAGTTCTTCCCAAGCACCACACTATTCAAAATGGAAGTTTTTGTTGTTTGATCAGCAGAAAGTGTTCTTTTTTCCTTGCCATTCCTAACATGAGTGTTTCATTGCATGTTGGTGCTTCTAATCAAATCAAGTGGCACTTAAAGCATTACCTGGTGGGGTCCTGTGTCCTTGAAAGTACCTTAAGTCTGAAAGTCTCCAATTACCTGCATCAAGGCACTGTCTCTCCAGTGATGGACCCAGAGCCTAGAGTGGTCAATGGAGACTGTTAAATGTGGTGGGATTTCTTCTGTCCAGCAAGGGTGGTCAACATTTCAGTCCAGTGCTTTGGGAAATCTTTGCTTAGACGTGGATGTTTCCATCTGGGGAGAGATTGGGCAAACACACAGAACAGACCTGGGAGCGAAAGGTAGGGCCAGCTCTGAATGGAGATGGGAGATGGGAATGCTCTGCTCTGCAGGAGCCCAGGCTTGTCCAGTGGTTCCAGTGCCAGCAGCTCTGCCTGCCTGGTCTTTTCCTAGAGCTGGAAGAATAGACAGCCTAGCCCATATGTACCAGCAGAGCAATGTGTGTCTGGGCAGCCCTTTCCAAGAACCTTGAGTGCTGTATGGCGCTTGTCACCAAGTTTGGGTCTGCAAACTGTTTCACAGGAACCCACGAGACAGACAAAGTATAGTAGTCTTATTGTCCCAATACTTGTCTTAGGAGATTCTGTCTCTCCCCTGGAAAACTTATCAGTTTCCTTATTGAAAAGGGTTGAAATTCTCCTCTTTAGGGGAAAAATATTAAAAAAATTCAATAAACCAAACCCAGATGTATCGCTTCCTTTCCTATTAATATTGGCCAGTATATTGCGTAAAACCAATGTACGTGCAATGTTGACTAAAAAGAATTGGCTAATGGTGAGAGTCAGAATAAAAATGTATTTATAGCCTGGGTTAGCCTTTAACAAGAAAAAATAGCTTGAGGTATACCATGTACCACAAGTGTCTGGCTACTATCAAACATGCTGCAAATATATAGTAACAGGTATTGTGTGCAGTAAATTTATCTTTGTAGTGGAAAACTGATGTTGTTGCTATTCCCAGGGGCTAAGTTGAATTACATTATTACTGAGGCTGAGCTAACAGAGCTTTGCTTATAGTATACATACAGACAAGGCGGTTCTTCACAGAGAGGTGACCTCTGCTGTATTTTGGTTTCAGATTTCACAGGGACCCATTTCAAAGTTTTTAGCTTCAGTCCACACCCTGCTGGTAGCTGGCTATAAAACTCTCTTTGAAGTAAGTAAAAAAAAAGAAAAAAAAAGTCTGTCCTTTATTACTTTAATAAACTTAGATAAAAGAGGTCATTTGTTTACTCCTTTTGTGATATACACTGCTGCCACTGTTCCTTGTCAATATAAGTGATAGTTGAAAGATGGAACTAAAGCTACAAAATTACTGGTTGCAGTGTGCAAATGCATAGTGTAAGTAATTATCTTTTTTATGGCTCTTCTGTTTATTAGTTAACTCAGAGAATGTGCACTAGCATATATTTGTTCTGGGGAAGCTATTATGGTTGACATGGCATAATGTAGTGTACTCCCTCCAAGGTTATTCCACTCTCTCTAAACTTTTTTTTTTTTGTGTGTGTTTCTCTCTCTCTCTCCAAAACCAATTTAAAGAAACAAATTAAAGCCCTGTAATCCTATTTAAGAACCCTGTCGAGTAAGAAGTCTGAATGTCATTGTTCCAATAAATATAATCACCTCTTTAATACAGTAACTCCTCTCTAGGACTGACTTCCATCCAATTGAAATATTTGGGTTGTACATTACAAACGAGCTAAAGGGGATATCCTTCTCTTCCCTCCTGGCCCTATGGTCCTGCCTCATCCTCTCTTGTGTAAGCCCTGCTGCTTGCTGGACTTGTGCAATTCATTGTGAATTGCAGCAGAAAAGCTCCTCTCCCCCCCTGCATTAACTCAAGAGAGGATTGAGTGAGCACTAGGGTGTGCACGAGGTGTCAGAGGCAGTGGTGACAAAAAGGGAAAAGCGGGAATAAGGAGTTGGGGCTCTGTCAGTGCTGGGCTCCAGTTAGACTCCAGCCCTGTAATCCTTGGGTGATGATGGCTCTGCAGCTGGGCACTGCCTGCAGTGCTGGGAGGCAATGAAAACTGGACATGGAAGGTGTTGGTTAGCTGAGTCTTCTGCAAGGGGACTCATTGGTAGGAGAGTAAGAATTAACAAAAATGAACTTTTCTCTAGGCTTTGAAATACAATGTAGCAGCCCCAGATTGCGAGTTTCCCCCTTTTGCCTTCCCAGTGCTCTCAGAATCTGAGTGGGAGTTGTGCTTAAAGGGAGATTCTGGGATAAATGCAGTGTTTTGGGAAAACTACATAGATTCCAAAAATTTTTTAATTAAAATAATCTCACCGTGCTAGGCTGAGTGGCTCCCATATCCCAGCTCTGCATGGCTGCCAGTGGGTGACAATATCCTGTGTGGTGTGCTGGTCTTGGGTGCTTGGGGTTGCTTTCCACAGCAGCCATCCCTTGCCTCCAGAGCCTGCACTATCCATGCATAGCTCAAGATGCACAACTAAGTTGTCTGTTGTAAAATTCAAAGGTTTTGCTACTGAGCAGTATATACCATTGCTGCTCTTACTTTTTCTGTATTTCATAAGTTATGTATAAGAAATGGAGCCTAAATACTGCCATAGGAGAACTTTATTACATCAGGTGGACCACACTGTCTATACATATACCACAACTTCTTTCTTTGGTGAGAGGGAAGGGTGGGGCTACTCTTGTACATTACTCTTGTACATTACTCTTGTAATGGACTTATGCATGTGTTTACAAGACAACTTTATATATCAAGGGTTCAGAATTACATTGAAGAAAATATATACAAATACGTTGCTTAGCATATCTCAGCAAGCCACCCAAAATGCGTAATTCTAGCTTGCAGTCTCTTAGGTGCCTTTGACAATGGCATTGCCTCTCTTCTTGCATCCAGGCTCTCATCAGTTAAATGATGTGTAAGAAAACCTAGTGTTGCTAGAAACAAACTTGGCAGAAGAATTGTTTTAGAAGTGTAATGCTGAGTTTCTAACAGCAGAAAGCTGTTTGCTGTTGGAGTTGACTGAAATTGTTCCAGTGCGTCTCTGTGCAGGTGGTGAGTGATACAAGCTCACAGTGTGAACAGCTGTCCTGCAGATAGCACTTTATTGTCTTCATTGCCAGGTCCTCCCAGCTTTCTCCTGCACCTCTCTTCTCCTTTTTTTTCTTCTCCCAGCTACAGTGAAGGATTGTCTTCAAAGGTTTGCATTCTCTGTTTCATATGATATGCAGGCTTCAGTGTAGAGACTTAAGGAGTCTTATCAAAGTAATACTGGCTCAGTCAGAGTAAAGATGCTTTAGTTAAATAGACTGTGGCTGTGTTTAAAAATAACAGCTCTGGCTGTGTCAGCGTGTTGGACGACCTGATACTGACTTCGACAGAGCTGCTGAAAATTACTTTGCCTGTTGCAGTACTGCCCCAGTGTGAACGTGGTTTCTGTTGGTAGCATTTCAGTGTTAGATAAACCAAAACAGAGCCCCTAAATCAAAAATCTATCAAAAAATTGATAAAATTCAAAGTTTTGAATTTTAAAAGTGAGTAGCCAGATGGCTTCAGTGAGAGCTTATTGTAGTGGGCACCTTTTGAATGCAGAAACAAGAGTAGCAGCATTTCTGCCCTTGCTCAAATTGTCAAAACAGCGGTGCCTGTTTTGGTGCAAACACCACTCTCATTTGAGCTCAGTTAGTTTTGGATTCTCAGCTGTTTGGTATTTGTAAGAAAAAGGTGGTGTGAGTATCTTCCAGCCCAAAATCTGTGTGTGACTGCTGTGCTTGCACACACGTAGCCTGTTGCTTTCTTGTTAACAGCAAAATGTGTGGAGGGGCGTTCTAGTAATTCCTGTGCAATTGTCTCATCTCACCCCAGCCCTGGTGTGTCTCTGACTCCTGCTGCCTTTCTGAAGACTCATTTAAAGCATCGATATTCTTAAAAAGTCTGGTTAATGAGATATCAACAGTATACAAGAGTAAATATCAGAAGTATTTGAAAATACTTTGTGTATCTGATGTTTATTCTGTTTTTTACTGTTCTTGTGTGTGGGTTTTCTGTCCTTTTTTTTTTGTTTCTTGGCAAGGAAGACAGTATTACATTCTTGTACCAAGAGGAAGAGTATTAAGCCTACTCATAAAAAGAAGATTTATTATCAAATGTAGTTTTTCGTTTTGTCCATTGGAATTTTTTTTTCTTACTCTAACCATACCCAGATTACTGGCTTCATTCATACAGTTGTTGTATCAAGTTTGGATGCTCTCTTTGTTAAATTACGGCTCCTGAGGGTTTTCTGTTACAGAGGTTTCTTCAGTCAGGGGAAATGAGGGTATAATAAAGAGGATTCAAGGACCGGACGCAATGATTCTATATAACTGAAACAAACAATGCCAGATTTGGCTGATGTTGTATTTTCCATCAAACTTTTTTATTGGCATTCATTCATTTTACATTAAGCATAGTTTAAAATTGAGGCTGTTTGAGTGCCTGAAGGAACTGAGAGACCAATAGCAGACAATTTGGGCAATACTTTTAATCACTATATCCTATCTTCATGTATTTATTTTCAATTCTGGCTTACTCAGGAAGTTGCCTTGATTCAAATGCCATCAGGGCAGTAAATCCAACAGGAGACATCCAGATTCATGAAAGGACTATCACTAAAGCCAGTGTAACAGACCTGGCTGTGCCTGGGGTTTCTGAAGCACTGATTCCAAGGATTGAGCTATTTTCTGGCAGAGTGAGTACCTGACCTTTATTTCTGTCGCCTCTCACTTGCTGCAGTTCTCTTAGCTGTTATTGGTATATTTTGCATTTTACTACAGTTATAAAATGTTATTAACTGTAAAGTGCTAAAGTAGGCATAAAATAATCAGAATGCACTTCAGGATGCAAGCAAATTTGCTGTGAGATTCTGTAAATAAATGACTGTGCCTCTCAGCCAGAAATGCAGTGGGAAGCAAGAACACAGAGTATGCCAGTAGCTTTCTCTCTTTCTCATGTTGAGCACTGCCAGAAGGGGAATGATGCTGAATCTGTTTTTCACTGCCTCTGCTATGCCAGAACATTGGTCTTTCAGGGTAGAAAGTGTGCACTACTGTAGTTTTATGTAGATACTTCTCAAGGAGAGAGGAGGAGGTAAAAACATAGTATTAGTTTTGACATTTACAAACTCAGAGATACTACAGTAAAGCTGACGTCAAAACTGTAGCTGTTGTTTAAATGTTTTTTTAATTATTTTGTAATGTTTTGGGGTATTTTTCCCCACTCTTATTCTCAATAATTCAATGGCTTTGCTCATTGGTGAAATTGGGTGCAATGGTTGAATCATACCCAGTACACAGAACTCTTTCCTCTTCCCTTCTGTTTCTACATGTACTCTTCAATATACCTTATCTGATTCTTTATTCATACAAGTCTAGGAGAAGCTTTCCTAATGCTTCATCTCTTAATAAGGTTCAACGGCATAACTTTAACCTCTGTTTCTGCATCTTTTCTAGCTTTAGTGGCTTAGAAGGCACTCTGGTAAAAATAAAAGCCCTTACAGAGGCCTATCATGTAGCACTTTGGAAGATGAAAACTGGATTCCTCATGAAGCAAACAGCTGTATGTGATTTGAGATTAGCACTTGCAGTGTATCAACCCTGTGCATTATGGTCAACTATCTTGGACAAAGGTTTTTTTTTTAGTCTTTTTATGCCATGTGTGGTACAGGAGGATTCTTGTTGAAAGAAAGCAAGCAACCTGACAGAAGGAGTAAGACTACATCTTGCCCCAAGGATAAAATTTTGGAAATATTTCTCTGGATTCCAGCAATGGGCATTACATAAGAAAGGAAAAAGTTTGCCCTGAAGTGCCTAAGTTACTGAAGCATTTGTAACAGTAGGATTTGTCTGTCCAGAAATTTATTACAGTGTCCACTTCTGACCAGAGGCGACACGAGTACAGATGCTTTGTAAAATCCTACTCATCTACAGGAGCCTGTGGATTTTGAGGGCTGCGAGGTTATGTAACTTGGTGTGCAAAACATAAAAGGTTGCAGCTGATATCTTCAAATTATTTATTTGTGTTGCAGTTGTGTGAAATTAAGTTTCCCAAGAGGTCTGAGTGACAGTATTTACTGTAAGAGGATCTGATCTTACAGTTTGTTCTTTGTGGTAAACCGGACTAGTACAAACAACCAAAAGTTTGCAGTTGTGCAGCTTTCTAATTAGAGTTTTCTCTTTGGTGTATTTGATAGACCACCATCAAGGGGTGGTGGTTATAAAAGCAGAAAGTAGAACTGTCCTTGTCGTGAGATACCAAGTGATTTCCTTGTAGCACCTTATGGGGAGGAGTTTGCACAGGACTCGGACCCACAACTACTGAGACTTTCTCTGGAGCCACAGCTCTTTCTTTGGCTCAGCCCTTAACGGAGCACAAGGGCAGGAGGTATTCACAGCACTGTTTGTGGCCAGCTGAGGCTTTCCCCTTAATCACATTCCTGCTTTGAATTGATTTTTGGAGAACTCTCTAAGGATGCCGGAAGCCTTAAAACAAGGCGAGCTCAAGTCGGGCTTGGCTGGGTACTTAAGGTGCCCCAGCAGAGCAGTGAATAGCACACTTAGGTTATTATGCCTGCACACAGATCCTTGGTACGAGGGGCCTGGATCTGTGGGTCCTCTCAGCTCTGTGCAGATAACAACTCTCTGTTAATTCTCATCTTATTATTCAGATTGCTGTTATATTTAAATATTCTGTCTGCATTTTGGCTTAATCTCTTGATTGAGAAGACTTGGGCTGTGAATTTTTTTTTTCACGTTTTTTAACATAAGCTGTATAAATGCTGCAGTATTTCTCCTTTTAAGATATTTTATCCCATACTAATGTGACAGCCGCTCATGTTCACCCATCTTGGCAACAGTTAAACCCTTCGTGTGAAGTAGTTGGCAACTAGTAAATGGATGAAAGTTTTGTCATTGATTTATTAATGCGTCCAGAAATCACCTGTAAGGTTTTGGGTTCTCAAGCAATTCCATTTATTTGTCTTCCCTCTGAAGAAAATAAACACACACACATCCTCATTTGTTTCTCCCACCCGCATTGATAGGTATGTTTCTCAAATTGGGGTTTCTTTTATGTTTAAAGAAAATGCTTTGTTAGCAAGCCTTCTGTTATAAATAGTAGGTAACATCAGGGCTCTCTTTTTAAGTGAGGCTGTAGCAGTTGAAGTTTGGAAGTAATTTTTAGATACCCTGTAAGATAGAGTGCTCGTGGGCAGAGCCACTCACCTGCATCACGCCCACAAACCAAAGCAGCTGGAAACACTTGGGTGAGAGCACAGCTGAGCTTCAGAGCTTGGACACTTCAGCAGCCTCTCTTACCTTTTCCTAGTGGAGCAGAAACAAGTGCTTTGCTCACCTCTGGGCTCAGAGTGCTTGTTTATCCATCCTCACCAGAGCTTCCTCTCTGAACAAGCCGTTAGGTCTAACCACACTTTAAATCAATCTGATTCCCCCACTAAAGACAGTGTTTATGCAACTATGCATATATATTTAATCCTGTTGAAAATGATTCTCAAAACAGATGTTTAAAGCTCTTGCTAAAGGTTGCTTGGGACATTTTAAATAGTTGTGTAAAATTCCAGTTGTCCCATCTTCCTGCCTCCAGAAGCAAGTAGCTGTGTACCTGTTGATTAGAAATTGGCTGGTCATGAGAGGATTATAAAATTGTAGCTCCATTCATGTTATCTGACACAGAATTTCTTAGGTGAAAGTAGGACCCTGGTTTGATTTTTATTTTTTGACTTTTTCATCCTTTCATATGACCTTTTTAATACCTTGCTTGGAAATGATGATCTAGATTAATCAAATATCTGACCTTTACCAATAAGTGTAGGTGCTTCTAAGTGGCAGTGTCCTCTGCAAGAGCCATTTGGTTTTATTTTTTAACGGTCTAAGCAAAAGATAATTTGGGGAAAGGGGTTGTTTTCTTTTCAACTGTTGCTTCTCAATGATGTCACTGAGTGATGGTAGTTGACTAACCCAGCCTTTCAAGTATTTTCATTCCTTCAGTAAATACATTGCTAAGGCAATAGTCTCAGTAACCATTGAACATTTGGGTAGTTTACTAGTTTAACTTTATATGATCATGAATGGAGAGTGAGAGTAATGATTATATAGAGAGACAATTTTTCTTAAGCATTGGATTCTCTATTCATATGAATATGAACTTGTCTGATCTATTTCAGGAGTGTGTTTGTTAAGAGGACTGTTCTTAATTAATTCAATACTTGGATATCAAATATGGTAAATATCTCTTGGGTTCAGCTGTGGAAAGATGCAGTCAGTCTTTCTGTACTGTTTCTCTCCTGTTTTGAAAAGAGTTTGAACTTTATTCTAATTTTCTTGAGGATCCAGATAGGATTTAATAAATCAACAAGCATGAAAGAGCAGAGTTCTTATTCAGACTTTACTGATTTTGAATTTAAAACTTATCTGTTGTTTCTATTCTTTTTGTTGGTTGCTCAGGGTTTTATCAGAATTAAACAACCTTTTAGGTTAGGATCCTAAGAAATCCTACAGTACACTGATTAAATCTTTATTTTATATTTTAATTGCTGTACTGAGAGCTCTCTGAATTTATAAGAGATTTCAAGGCTATTATTTATCAAAAACTTTGGTATGTTTCAGTTGACTTTTAATTTTTTTATTTAAAACACTGCAAATAATTGCTTAGAGGGTCTAAAGTTTCTGCAGTTCTCCAAGTAGAGTTGTAGTAACTGTTTTTGTACTTTGAAAATCAAATGACAAGTCAGGTCCTAGTTTCCTAGTCCTAGCTAAGTATTGTTTGTAGCAAAGAAGCTCAGTCTAGACTTAGTTGTAACCTGCATCTTTGCCTTCTCACAGCTGGTTTAGCAGTGAGCTGCTACAAAGCAGGGTTTCCTCAGTAGCATGCTCAGCTTTTTTTGATAAAGGTGTGCTTGAATTATTTTTGCGATGGATTTTTGAAAGGGGAGGGCATGCAATTTTTTTTTTTTTTTTTTTTTTTTTTTTGTGATTTAGGAGACTTAGCGAAAACATAGAAAATGGGTGAAATTCACATAGAGAGAATTTTTCCTTAAACACTGGGTTCAGGATGTAGGCCACATCTGTAATCATGTTTTTAGAAATGAGTCCATAGTAAATGGGTTCTCTGCCAACAACATCTGGTTGCACTTTATGTACGTGTTTTCTTTCATAGAGAAAGCAAACCATATGACATAACCCCAGTCAGATAAAATGATTGTTTATAATACTTTGTTTATTTATATAGCACCACAAGATGAAATACATCTTCATCTGAAAAACCTTGCAGCAGATTACCAAGGTGAGCAGATGACATCTGCATTTCCAGATGGCTGGTCTGGGGCACTGTGTTGTGTGGTTTATAAACCCTGCTTAAAGGCATATAAAATTAGTAGCTGAATTTGTTAATTGAATGGGGGCTAATAATTCCAGGTGTCTTCATGGGGAGTGTCCCACATCCTGTAGTGGCACTGTGATGCTGGAAGTGCTCCTGATGCATTGTATGGGGTCAGAAAGAACGGCACTCTGCAGTGACAAACCTTCACAAACACAATGCCTTTAGGACTGGTTGTAACCCCTTCATGCTGGTCCCTGCAATGAGTAAAATTTTAGAGCAGTGATATGCTTTTGTTAAAATACACATCCCTGCAGTTGCTGTGCTGAACATTAATTGTTCGGACTAACTTCAGCAGGCTGATCTTAACTGTGCTCTTAAAAGTGGCTTCTTTGCTAATGAAACAAGCTGTCTGTGGGGCTTGTGGTGCTGCAGCCTGGTCTCACCTCTTGGGTTCCACTTGGGAACAAGCCAAAAGATAAGTGCTGCAAATACCTTGCAAACATCAGAGGTGTGATATCCTGTGTTGCCCTGGGAGCAGGGGGAGCTACGCAGTGGGGTTTCAGCTGTTGTAATCCTAAACAAGAGATCTCCTCAGCACATGCCTGCCCAACTATTGAAGGTTGTCAGCCGTGTCTTTGTCACATGGAAGTTGAGCCACCTGCAGCTCTGGAAAAAGCTGTAGATGAAGCTGTGTTTAACTGAGCAGGTATGGTACTGTACTCTTCAATTAGAGATATTTGGAAGGAGCAGTTTCCATGTAGGCCAGCAGTTACTTCAGAAACAGCTTCATGTATCAAAAGCTTGATGGGAGCTTTTCTACCCTGATGGACCTTCTGTGTCAGTGAGGGGCATACTGACAGGCAAGTGTCATCTGCTGCAGGATTTATTTCTTCCCAGAACAGGCTCCTATCAAATATGCACAAGGAAAGAGCATTTTGACAATTTTTACTCAGATAAAGTATCTTCTTACCCAGATAAAGACACTTGGGTGGTTGATGATCTTGACTGAGATGCAGGGTGTCTTTCGTTTTGGATTTTTTACTGATTATTCATACACTAAAGTTGCTTAGAATATGCAGTACTCAACAAGTAATAATTTATTTGACTCTGCATTGCAACTGATTAACTTTGCTGTTAACAGCATAACTTCTTTTTTTGAGTCAGTCAAAAAAAATGACTGTGGTTTAGAATAGATTTTTCTTGCATTACCCAAACTAACCAGAAATTTAAATATTGTGGCTATTAGACCTTTAAAAATTAGGCACCCTAATTAACAGAGCTAAACATGACTTAATTACTTAATGTAATTAACAGAATATCTGTAACCTTTTTAGTTGCTAAGCTAAAAGGTTTTTACTCAAGTACAAGCTTTTGCTGTGCATGATGACCCTTTAAAGGCTTTTGGGACTCTATCCAGCTGGCAGCTTGGCATTGCTGAGCAGATGTGGCTGGTCTCTGGGGAGCTGATCTCTACTGCTTAGCTTTATTAATTCCTGACATTCATATTGATCTGTGGGTCCAAACAAAAGTAAAGAGTCTCAGGTGGAAGTGGCATAATGTGTAACTTCCTGTTGGCCTTTTCCTGCTATTTTCAGGATATATTTTGGTATTATTAGTCTTAGCAGTTCTTATTTTTTGTTTGTACATGTGCATGTTTTACTGTTTCTTGGCTTCATACTCTGTTCTTGGTGATTCATAGAGCATCAAAATGCACAGAAATCATGTTCTCAGCACTTTGGAAGACCTCTCCAAATAATTCTGCACACCGGTCGTTCACAGGAAGCAAGTGGGCGTGCTGGAAGAGTATTCAAGTTTCCCGAAACTGAGGAACTGCTATGAAGCTCCCTTCTGAGAAGCATTCTTCACTTCTTTCAATTATTTAATAATTAGAATACTGAGTTTGAGAGGAAGTACATTTTCCTCTAATAAGGACAGGTGGTGTTGAAAAAGCAATTGAAAATGTGTGCTGATGGACTGAAATTTGATTTTTCCTGAGATCTAATTTATGTCCACAAAAAGCAAACCATAGTAAATTTGGCAGTAAACTCAAATCACAAGTGACAGATTTTTCTTTGTGTGGGGAGAACTGTAGTCAGATGTTCTGTGCATGGGAAGTCTTTGAGGGCCACCCATCAATGTACTATTATCACAGTATCAAAATGAAGATTTTTTTTTTTAATGTTTATCAAATTCAAGGGTAAACATGAGGAGGTTATGAATAAGAAGAGTGTGACCAGATGTTGGCATGTTGGAGACACTGATCACAGGCAGTTGCAGATGGGGTTCTGAGGGTTACAGGGGAGCATGCCAGTGGGCTGTGGGTTTCCCCCTTCAGCCACACTCTGTCACAAATAAGCACAGTAATTACTGCATAAAGGCTCTGCACTAACGCACATTGCTGACCTCATCCCAAGAAACACACAGCACCAGCCAATTTCTGATATAGTCCGGGAAAAACATTTATTTAAATACTTACTGAAAACAGATGTTTGGGAGATTTGTTGGTCTATATTAAAGTCTTATAAAAAGAAAATTTAAATCCTGAACTGTAATTATAGTAGCTGATAGTTTATACCTTTCCAATCCTTGGTCTCCGAGGCCATGCTTTGATAATTTCTCCAAGGGAAGCACTTGCTGGTCAGAAGGTGGATTCAGATTGAGACCACCCAATAGCAACTGAGTAGAAGTCATGGCAATATGTGTTTTCATTTAGTATAAACATTTTTAACTTAATGACTTCCTGTTTCTAAGGATGAGAATAATCTTGCTTTAAAAAGGAGGAGGAGGAATATTAAAACAGGAAACTTGCATGCATGACTGCCCTTTGCTAGTAAGCCTATGGGCTGATGCAGATTTAGGAGAAAGCTCATGAGATGTTTTGATAATTGCAACTTTTAATTCCTAAGGTATTTGTCAAGTAGTTATGGTTGTTTTCATACAAACACACAATAAATTTGCTAATAGAAATGGACCAAGTAACAAGAGCTTGTTGAATGGAAAAGCAAATGAGGAATGAGGGGATGTCCAGGAAGACAGAGAGGGGACGATACTGACAATGTTTTAAATAGTGTCTTAATAAATGTTCCCCTGGATGGGATTTCTGTTTAAGTAAGTAACAAGTCCCTGTTTACGTTTTGAAACCTGCTCTGGATAGGAAGGTATTATTATAAAAGAGTAAAAAGAAAAGCTTAGCTAAAAGATTACACTTGAATCATTAAAACGTTCAGCAAATTCAGGTTGAAGGTGTCTGTCCTAGTTTTGTTCTCTTTCCTAACTGATTTTGATGTGCAAGTTTTCAATGTGACTGCCTTGTAGAAGTAGCACATGAAAGTGGCTGTTTTGTTTCTTGAGTTTAGCAGCTTCAGCAGTGGAAATAAGTTAGTTGCAGAGATAGGTAAGGGCTTGTGTAAATTGGCTGAGGTACTCATACTCAGGAAACCTTATACTCCTGTAGTACTGTTTTATTTTAGACCTGAATGCAGATTAGTTCTGCTGGCCTTCAAACATGTAATTCATGCACTCTTGCATCACCATTTAATATTTGATCAGCACATGTTCCCTTCCCTTCTTTGGAGTAATTTTTGTTGAAGGGATCCAAGTGTGAGCAGTAAATATCTTTAGCTTAAACTGAGGATCTTGTCAAAAATGTGGGTACTTAGAGGTGACTCTAAATAAAGTTGTGCATTTATTTTTCTGAATTGTTACCTTTATAGATTTTCTTCATACCTTAAAACTAATATAACCTCAACATGAAATTTAGTATCTTGTGTTTGATCTGGAAGTGGCAAAAGGTGTTAGAAAGCAGAGCCTGGGTGGGAAGTAAAGACTGCTGCACCAACCTTTCAGACACTGTTAGTCATAGTTGCTACTGAAATTCTTTATTTTTTCTTTCCAGCCTCAATTTCTTAAGTTGTGGAACTGTCTCATTAAAAGCCTAATCTCCCCTTAATAACATTGTCCTGAAAAAAGGCTTTGCACTTGCTGAAATTTGTCTTAATAGCACAGGCAATGGTACAAGGAATTTTTTAGTACCAGGCAAAGAGGACAACAGTGGTTTTCACTGCCTCCCTGGCACGTCTGTCCTGAGCATTTTCATCTATTCAGTTTTAGCCCTTCCTTTGGTAGGTCACTTGATTTCTGCATGGTTTGTTTGCTGTGTTAGGAAGAAGTAGGCCGAGATGAAGAAAATCCTACCTCCTAAACATGCCTGGAGTGCGTGCTAGGACTCATTTCCATGGTGGGCATTAGGAGGTTAGTTGCTTGCTCTGGGTATGCCTTTCTTCCTCTCTCTTAAGCTGGTAAATGCTCCTCAGCACAGGAGCTTTTGAGTACAGCCTCACTTTATGGACATCTTGGATACAAAACCAATGACACTTTCCTTGAATAAAAGTAAATGAAGTATTGTTGCTTTCAGTGCTTCTAGCAGGGCAGTAAAAGGCCTCTTCCTTCTGTTTGGAGAAATACAATTCATTCTCTTGGAATGTCTCATAGAGTATGTTTCGTAAGGAAAGGCTTTGAGATTCAACAGGGAAAAAATGCTTTATTGTATTTTATATACATATATATATATCTATCTCGCCCATTGAATGCAGAAGATAATCTTAAAGAAGTGTGTTCTTGCTAAAGATGAGATAAAAGATATTTGATGTTCCCACATTGTGTTTACAGCTAAAACCATTGTTCTGATTTGCATTCAGAATGATGCATGTGACAGGCATCTGGATTATTCAATGTGTATAATTAGGCATTTACTTTCTTTTCCTTTCAGAGTGTCTGTGCAGGATTTTAAAAATTTGAAGTAAAAATTATCTGTGTGCTTTGATACAGCATTTGCATAATTAATTTGAGAGGTTGGTCAGAAGGATTTATTTTGAAGCTTTTATGCCTAAAATAGGTTCCACTGATTTATAGGTAGAGATGAGTATTGATGTGTGTTCTGGAGTGGAATAGCACAGTGGAAATAATACCCCAGCCTCTGGTAACATATTTGGGATTTCAGGGCTGGGCTGTCACTGCTGGCCTGGGCTTCATGCTAACAGTTTTAGAAGTAGACTCTTAACACCGAGGTTTTGAGGTGCATTGACGTTTTCCTTCTGAAAAGGAAAGCTATGCAAAAAGAATTGTCACTCCCCAAACAAACACAGCAGACCAAGGAGAGTTCCCTCTCAAGTTGAAGTTAGCCTCACTCAAACATCTGTATTGAAACTGCTTTAGAAACATTTTGTTTTCCATTCATGATCTAGTTTTCTTTGAATGTAGAAGAGACCTGGATCTATATTGAAATGTTAAGATAATTATATTGATATTTAAGATCATTAAAAAAAAACCAACAAACCCTGTGGATGCTCAAAGAGAAATTGTGTTGTGAGAATGATAGATAACAAGAATCATTTTCCCTCTTGCAGACAGGTACACGTGTGCAACCTCTGTTGCTAAGCAGTGGGTTATGTGGCTGGTTGATAGGAGGAATGTTTCATTTCAAAGTTTAGGAAGTGTACCGCGTACCTCTGAAGTTTTAAATTCTCCAAGGAATTCTGATTATCTTGGCCTGGAGGATCTCATAGTCTGGAGTTCTCTGGTGTAGCTGCCCTTGGGGCCTGTCTGCATCCCAAGTGCAATCCCTGCACGTAGGGTGCAGCACCAGCTGGGGAGAGCATCCAGAACAACCCCATGCCATCAGGCTTGGAAGGATGCTCTCTAAAGTCCAGTGCTCATTGCTGCAGGGAAACCTGCCTGGCATTCATGGTGTGGAAACCTCTCTTGAAAATTAACACCTTTTATCTGACCCACTCTGAGTTCTTGGACAGAAAAGTTTTCTGCCTCACTAGCTAAAGATTTGTTTTCCTCTGAAAGAGGAACCACGAGAGGTGGGCAGTCAGATTTTCTAAAAGTCACAGCAGAGCCTCTGCACGCATGAAGGAGCAGACTATATTAAGTGCCAGCTGTATTATTTTTAGTGTCTCTTCCTGCACTGCAGTTGAGAAGAGTTAGGCTGGCAGTGGTGGTGAGCTCGTGTGCATTCTGCTTACACCTCTGTGCTGTCCCTGCTCAGATGCATGTGCCTCACCAGTGAGGCTGCAGTTAAATTGCTGGTTCAGGATGCTGAAGATACAGTCTCTTAATCGGTTTGGAGGAATTTCGCTTCATGTGTTGCCTTCTGCAGCTGATGCTGTGTTTGCTACAGAAGCAGCACAAACACAGGAATTTTGTCCCTTGGATTCTGCCCTGTTTCCTTAGAAACTAATTTCATACTGTAGCTGCAGACTGAGCATCAAGTCACTTTCTCTCTGTTAGAAACAAGTAAAATCAAACTGAGGCGGACTAAGTGCAAATATATTAGTCCTCACTTCTTTGCAGATTCTTCCCTTCCTTGAAGCAAATATTCTCCTACTGACAATTTTTCAACTTGGGTGCTCTAGAGAACAGGGCCCATTAGGCTGTGATTGCTATTCCTTTGATTAAGCTGTGAGGAGTTGTCACTGCTGGAAGTAAAACTTATTTTTAGTAGCTTACATGAAACGTTCCGCTTGTGTCTCAAGAAAAGGAAGTTCAAGGTTGCCTAACTGTTTATTGTCCATGTCTTCATTTCAAAAAGAAAAAATATTTTAAATTTTGGGGAAAACTTGAACAGCTTGAAATCATGTGAATCCTTTTTAGTAGAGGTATTGCTCAACTGATAACAGATATCCTGGGGTTTTGTTTCTGGTAAGTAATTTGGCTGTGCTTCCCTAAAGCAGAGATGTGTTGCATCTTCACAACACTTCAGCTATCTTTAAATGACAAACCATGTTTATTCGTACTGCTGGTCTTTTGTGAGTTTTGGAGATGAGGAGGAAAAACCAGGGAAGGGACAATGCCCGTTCTAGAAACTGGCAACTGTAAAAGAAAGCAAGCAGCATGTGGTAGTGCTTGGGTGAGTTATTTCAGTAGTTATTTTTTCATGTGGGCATATTCATTACATTTTTAATTCATTGTTACCTCTCTACTGTGTATTTCCTGCTCTAACAAATTTACTGTGGTTGTGGTATGCAGCCTCCCATACATCTGTAATTGAACTTGTACTCCTTGGTATTCCAGAAGAGAAACTGAAGAGACAAGAAGATACTTGACATGATCATTAAAAGTCATTATGATTCTGAAGGGTCACTTTGTTGAATTAACTTCAGAGGGCTCAGCTTGAAAATAAACAACTGTAGGTAGTTCTCTTTAAGCAAACACCCCTCTAGAAAGGTATTTTTCTTCCTAATAAGTGTTTTCTAATTTATGTTAGACAATAGTTCTACTATAAAAAATATAAAAATTAAATAAAAATATTTAAAATTGTCATTTTTCCCTCATAGAGGTATTGAATTAGCTCATTAGACTGAATTAATATTTGAACTTAGTCAGATGTTTGGGTCAAGTATTGCAAAGCATTGGGGCTCTTCAGTTCCTAGTTAAAGTTAGCTGAATGTCAAGCGTTGCTCATTGCTTTCATTAATTTTCCTTGTAACAAAGGCACCAATCTGGCTTTCATTTAAACTCGATGCAGATTTCTGGTGCATGTCAAGTGGAGCAGAGTAAATCTGCAAAATAGCTTTTAATGATAAGCTATAGTTGACTACCTTTGATGGAAAGAGATAGTGTGCCCTGAAAAATAGGGTTATAAAATACTAAAAGGCAGACTTATACTGCAGCTAAGATAAAATAAAAAATAGGTAGGGCTTAAGGACATGTGGTTGAAAGTAAAACCGGTTTGAGGTAGTTTCTTGTCTTCTGCAGTTTGTGCTTTTTCTTAAAGTTTCCTTCAGTACATTAGATCAGCAGTGTTAGGAGAGGAGTTGCAGAACAGATATTTTGATGAAAATATAATTAAAACACATAGTGTGCTCCTCTGTTCTGGAGGAGCCAAGATGCAGCAGTTGCTGCCAGGGGGAGGGATACCATTAAAATGGATACAAGTTCAAAAGTAAATGTTTGTCTATGTTCCTTTTAAAATTTGTCTCTGATCTTAGTTTGGCAATAGTTCATTTTATTTGCGAAGCTGTCACTTTTACAGTCTAAATAAACACTTTGGTACAATTACTTCTATCCTAATCCATCATACATGAACTGTCATGCTGTTTGTAAGGGCTTTTGTGAAGAGAGGGTGAAAACTGAGGGGAAAAATAGTATTTTCTGTTTTTTAAATTTTTTTTTTAAGGCAGCACTAGGAAATGATAAGCGAAGAAGTTGTATGACATCAGTAGAGTTCATGAGGGAGATTGAGGGAGGTCCCCAGTGAGAACAGCAATTTTTTGAAAAAATAAGAACTTAGAAAATAACTATGGAGACAAGACAGAAAGATAGCAAGGGGATTTTCTTTGTTCATGAGCAAGTTTGACTTTCTTCTTAGTAATGTAAATACAGTCCAGATGGCTGGAAAGTACAAGATGCTCCCAGGGGTTAGGGTGGAGGTTGGCTGAATTAAGCTTTGCAGAAGTCAAAAGTGAACAAGTGAGATACAGAGGGTTTTTTTTTTTTTAAAAAAAAGGTATTTGGTCTCTATTCTTTGTCATGTTTGGGGGCTGGATTGACCATTTCATGAGCGTGATTAAATAAAAGGATATAAAGAGGCAATGTTTCTGTTTATAATGTTATAATAAAGTAAGATGAATACTGATGAAAATGTATTTTTCTTTCACCAGTGGAATTGGTCAGTTTGTAAACAAATCATAATCTCAACTTCCAAATACAGCTTGTTCTAATAAATAAGGGGCTTGGTATTTTGGAGATGAGGAAAAGTGTTTCAAGATCTCTGTGTACACTGAACATTATTAGCTTTGCAGCAATAATTCGGTGTCTTGAATCCAACTATGGCTTTATCTGTAAGTTAATGCTGGAAGAAAATAATATACATTTGAAGTTTATGTTGTAAAACATCTTCTGATCATCTGTTGTCAGGCAGGGATTCCTCGTGGGTGGTTTTGTCCTGTTTTGATACAACTGGGCTAATTGCCCCACTAATCACCACTGGGAGCATGGAGAAAATCCTCTCCTGTGCCTGCAAACTTCAGCTGCAGATCTTCACTTTTATTTCCACTGTTCTCTTCCTGTTTGCAGGCACAGCATGAGGCACATTTTGATGGTCTCAGAAAGAGCTGCAGAGTGCCAGTAACCTTGCTGGAAGTGCCTAGAAGTAATGTTGCTGCAGTAGAATGAGACTAACACTTCAGCTTCAGAGCTGAAAGACAAAACTGTGTATGAGTGGAGGTGAAGAGGTGCTGTGGATCTGATGGCTTGCAAATAAAACCAACCTAGCCTTAAAGGAAAAGGTGAAATTAGAAAGGAATCAATGGCTGCTCAGGTGGTTGAAGCATCAATTTAGCAAGAATCACTTAGTAAAAACATCCTGAATGGATGTTTTTTAGGGCTGAAGTGACAAAGACAGCTTGCAAAAAAAAATTGCTGAGAAATTAAACTCAGTATGAGAATGTGCTAGGTCTTATTTTTACCTTATAGGAAAAAATGTATGGCACAGGTCTATGAATCTTGCCTTGCTTTGTATCCTTAGGCAGACCACTACTGTTATCCCAGTATTATAACTGTGGATGTTTAAGTGTATGTTTTACATCTTAATCTAATGAGACTAGAATCTCAAATGAACATACATGAGCAAACTGGGAGTTGATCTTGTTTCCTTGTGTGGGAGATGGAACCTGAGGGAGCAAAACCCAAGTCTTTCTCTCTGAAGTGCCCATTCCTTTCTTGGAGCTTTGATGCTGTGTTGGGTCTCTTGGGCAGAGTAGGAGGTGGATGGTCTGTGTACAGCACCAAGAAGTTGCTTCCAATTGTGCATTTGAGGTGGTTGTCCAACACAATGTGTCTGGGCAGTTCTCATGCCAGGAGTTCACATGGCAGTGGAAGAGGAGGAGTGGGCTGATGGTGCTGGAAACAGAATGCAGCAATAGAGTGAAAGGGGGGACTTGCAATTGGTGGAAAAATTTTCCAACCATTAGTAGTCTTGGTGTTTTGGAAGAAGTATGTTAGGAGTGGGATCCTGCAGACTGCAAGGCTGGGGCGATTGGAGTGGATGATTTCTGATGAGAAACTGAGAGCAACTTTGAAAATGACCATGACACGTTAGTAGGTGAGGTTAGAGGGCAGTAATGAAACTGCATTAAAAGCTAATGACTTGCAGTTTGCACTGAAAGATTGGTAGAAAATGAGAGATGCTGTCTCAGGGACAAGAAGAAAGCAGGAAACCTGTGTTAACAAAAGGTGAGAAAGGAGTCATGCCGGACCTTCACATTTAATTTTCTTTTAAAAAGGAATGTAAGATTTTTTTTTCTTTCAGGAGAGATTTAAAATCTGAAAAGTCTGAATACAGTAATATATGTGGAGTGAGACAAAAAGAAACAAAATGGGGGAAAAGGTTCAGGGGCATTAAATAGCAGCTGAAAAATGCTAGGTGTCTTTTTCTTCACAATTGCCCAGACTTTGGACATAGCTTGAAAATTATTTTGCTTAAATGGATTTGGTGAAGCTTTAACCTATACTTTCTCATTTGTTGTAATGGAGACTAAAGGACACTGTGTGCCTCCTCTTGACAGGCTTTTTGAAGCTGCAGTTACCACTTGTATTTTGTATGGTTTGAGGTACCTGTTACTCAAAGAGTTGCAGTCTATTAACACACATCCTCTCTCATGCCAGTCTCAGCAGGGACCTCAGCTCATTTGAAGGGAGCAAGGGGAGCAGAAGTATGTAATGCAGAAACTACTTCCCTGAGGCCAGTCAGAAGGGCTGTTGCAAAACAGCAGTCGTATAAGGCCATTCATATGATTTCTCACACTGCCATTTCCCATTGCTTAGACCGTATTTATGTGAAAATTTAATAATGCAGTACTTAAAATAGCCCACCTGAATTTTATTTTTGCTGAGAAGCAGTCATTAAGATAGATACCAGGCAGCAACTCTATTCTTTACAACACTGAATTGTTGAGCATTGGGCCTTTGCTAGTGGGGTTAATCGGATGACAAAGCTAAAATGAAATAGCTGGTATTATTATAAACCATAACCTATAAGGTGAGTGTGAATTAACACCTTCATTTTCATATGTATTTATTTCAGCCAGAAGTCATAATTAAAGCTTTTCAGTTACTCTTCAATAGCTTTGGTTTGTAAAATTTTTCTAAAATTGGTCTCTGCTTCCTGTCAGCGGCAAAGCTTCTACTGATTGTAGTTCTAATTCAGCTTAAGTATGAATGTTACATAAATTTTGATGGTAGTTTCTTGCCATTCTGAACATGCCTCTTGGTGCAGTGGCTGTAGGAAGAATTAAAAGTGAACCATGCATTTTAATGAAAACCAGCAAATAATTTCTTGCATCGCTTGGTATTACTATGTTCTAATTATGGTAATCATGGTGTGCTTAACTACTGCCTTGCTTTACAGTCTGCAGAGTTTGGGTACTTCTCTAGCATCAGCACGGAGATTAAATTAAAAAGGTTTTGGTGCATATTTGTTTTTAGGACACTGACAGCAATAAAAATAAAAAATAATTTTTGAGTCGTGTTCTAAATCTTAGCACACTTTGGCGTATCAGCTGAAATGGGGTTTTGGTATCTAGTTAAGATAATAACTTATCTTAAATAAGTTTTGCTCTACTGTTATAATCAAACCAAGCTGTTTCTTTGTATAGTTTCTTTTTAGAGCTTCAGAATAATCTAAAAAGGAGGGGAGTTTTCATATGTTTATAACTTCAGAAAAGTCGAGTTCTCTAAGACCAACAGTGTGCTGTGGTGAAAAGTCAGCTTTTTGAGAGTTCAATGGGCATCTCTTTGAAAAAAAAGATCAGGAGATGCAATAATTCAAATAAAGCCTAGCTTAAAATTTTTAGCTTCTGCTTTAGTAACTCCTGGTAAATGGTTTTGTATGTGAAAATATTATGGGATATAGTGGCTGTTTTATCATTGATGATCTCAGAAGATTAAAGTACAGTTTAGACATGATTCATTTGTGATGGTGACCTCTTCCTCTGCAGAGCCATTGGAACCAGTTTGTTGTCAAAGCCTTGTGGTTCTGTCTGTCCACACATGGGACACTAGAGCCATATTCCATTCTCCTTTTAGGAAGAGGATGGAGGTTTTTTCCATGTTCCCTCTTGAAAGGGGAATTCCAAAATTTGAAATCTTGTAAGAGTGGTTTCCTTAACTACAAGAATAGTAATCTCCCTGCCATGGGTTGTAAACACTTCCACACCAGCAGTCTTTTTATGTCTCTATGTGAAGTTAAGACATTTGTCTGTCTTTTCTACCATCCAAAATTCTTGACTTGTTTGGCAAACTAACTCCATAAAGCTTTGTCTTTCATTGGCTTTGTTTATTTTGGTTTTTCCTTTTGAACACAATTTGGTCTCTTTGTAGCACATTCCAGTTTTGTTCTGCTTTTATGACTTGTTCTTCTTGCTTTCCTTCAGCTAGAATGGAGAGAATCAAGTGCAGTTGTAGCTCTGATTAAAATCTTGCTTTAATTGAGTTGCAAATTCCCAATGACAGATATTGGTCTGGGTGCTAATGTAGCACCTTTTCCCATTCTTGGTGCCTTCCTGTATTCTGACAATACTCTGTTTTTCAGATGCTTATGTTCATTTATCCTCTATTTCTCTCTTCACAGCTTGAAGTTCAGCACAAAGTGTAAATTGCTTTCTCCATGATAGTGACTTGTTAATTATCTGTCAGGAAAATTATGTCCCTTTGTGTCTCTGGTACTTGGTCTCCTCGAGGTAGACTGTGAGTTCTGAGTGCCGTTGCTGTATGGATACATGAACATATCCAGCCTCCTTTGGAGGGGTTCATGATGTCAGTTGGCAATGCTCAAATAATCCTAAATAGAGAATGTGGTAAAGGAAATCTATCCATTAGATTTACACGGGATATTTTATAAGCTACAAAGAGTAGCATTGCTTTTCCTTTCACTAACTCGAGTACCAGCCAATGTTTCTGTGCCTCATTATCCTCACCTGCCTTGTTATTGATATGCTGAGTTATGGTTGATGATAGGGGTCTGTTTCTGGTTGACAGGGATGCTAACAGTATTTAGGTGAAATTCAACAAATAAGTAAAAAAATCTCAGTTTTGTTTAGTCAAAGATGCTAAATAATTAGACAAAAATTCTCTCTCTAACCCCTAGGAAATACATTTTTGTTAAGTTTCTCAGGTGCTGATTTATATTGAAGATGTCTTGTGGTCCTGGTGTGACAGTTCTGTATTCTATTATATCATCTGTTTTGTATGCTGAGTGCTGGGAATGGAAAAGATGGAAACATGGTTAGATTGTCAGTTGTTCCCAATGAAGAAATCTCTGTTTGGTGGAACTGTTTGCATTCCTGTGGTCAGCAGTATAAGGAAATACCATGTTATGAAAAATTCCCAATTGTTTCCTTAAGGGCTCTTAGAGTTGCACAATCTTTTGATGGTTTTGTTTGTTAAAAAAAGAGAAAAAAGAACTTAGTTGCAAGCTCTTTGGTTTGGAACTCAAAATTCTCTTAAATATTTACTAGAGCTTTGCTTTTATACTCAAGATTTGGATTCAAACCAGAAGTGTATTTTCCTAATGCACACTGATCAGCCATTTTAAGTATGAGTACAAGTATCTGAGGAAGATTATAATTTCATTCCAGGGCATGTTTCTTTGGGATATCCCAAGAGTTCCTGAACTATCCATCATTGTGATTACTCATAGTTTCTGGATGCAGCTCTAAAATGTTACTTCTCTAAGACAGAGAGATGTAGCTCTCAAGTAACCAAATGGCTTTTACACCTTAAATCTCAAGAAGATAAATGGTATTTCTGACACACAAATTCTTTTGTCCTACAGGCTGAAGCCCTCATTTAGTATTTAATTTGTACTTGCATTTTCAATATCCTGTTAGGATTTGTGTAGTATGTCTGATTTCTGACATACGCAGTTATTCAGATGTATTGCAAATATTTTCAAAGCTGTTTGTATTCAATATCTGTCTTACTGCCGTCATCTCTTGAGTTAAAATCCATCTCTCTTCCTAATTTATTAATCCAAGAATGTATATTGTTATTTTCCCTGATCTGAGAGCTGACTCTGAGTTTGTTCTTTTTAATGTGTGACTGTTACTCCTTTCCAGATTTTCTTTTTCCTATTCTTGATATGATCTGCATCCTTTGTTACTGATTGTATGATTTTATTTTGGGCATAGAGGCATGTAACTGATGAATACAAGCTGAGAATGTGGCCTAAACAATGCAAGGGGCAGTGAAGATATTTCCTGACCAGTGCCTATGTCAAAGTTTCTTGCTCATACTCCAGGGCTGGGTAGAATGGAATGAAAGACCCCGATGGATTAAGCAGAGGGAATTAAGTCATGGCAGAGTAGTTTCATAATTGTCAAGTATTTTTTGTTGTTGTTTTAATAAGGAGAATTTTGGAGTGGGGAGGGATGAAGAGCTTGTGAAAGTGCATTGAATGGTAGTAGGGAGAAGGGATGTGAAGAAGAAGAAAGGGATTGTAACAAAGAGGTTGTGACAAAGGACGGGAAAAAAATTTCCTCAAAAGCATATGATGTTTGGAGTGTCACAGTTTCTGGCTTTCTCCCAGACTGTCTCCTTCTAATGAGAGCTGTAGGATCTCCAGACTCTGCAGTGCCCAGAGGTGGGGACACAGCTGAGCAAGCTGCCCATTGCTGTCCTGGGGCTATGCTGGCCCTCCTGGGAGGGAGCAGTGATGCAACTCTAGGGAGACTGAAATGGTGTCAAACACCATCAGATATGGGCACCTCTGTGTTTGCAAACCCATGCTATTAGACCTGATGCTGGCAAAGTTGGAGAGACTGTTAAATTTTCATGTCTGAGAGTGGTCTACCAAGGCCCTCTGAAAACAGTAGCTGCTACCCTAGAATAGAGTCTCTTCTTGCCTGTGATGACTATGCTTAAAATAACATATCAGGAGCTTGCGTAAAAATAGCATTCCCTTATCTCTAACAGTGTGAAGTAGGTGAAAAATAAACTGTACTCATGCCAAGAATAAACAGTCACGTTAGAGTGTTTAGATTCCTGATGCTGTGGAGCACTCCTGCTCTAGCATGGCATTTTGATGCCAAGGCATTTCTTCTTCTTTCTCCAGTTACTGCCATTGCTTTGTGTGCTCTGCCAGGGAGCAGCTGGCAGAACAGCAAAATGAGCAAATATGCCCAGGCCCTGTGTAGGCCACCTAGGTAGAGAATTCTGTCCCCTATATCTCTGCTAAATCTGTATTCCTGTCAGGTCTAAAAGTAGATGAAATAGTCTTGTGGCTGTTTACCTGTATTAACACCTGTAATACTCTGTAGAAGTACATTGTTCTAAATGCAAACTTGCTGAGCAAGGAATTGACTTTATATAAGTAAATAATTCAGGGGAAATAGACAAGTTGAGCAATAACAAGATTCAATAACATCTTATTTTGACTTCTCTTAGAAGTTTGTTTTTTGCTTCAGAGTATCTTGTGACGATGGTGTCTTCCAGTAATTTTGTAAAATTCTACTTGAATTATTTTGTGCACACTGTTTTTTTTGGAAGTCAGTTGTTTACTCCTGAAATTCATAGAGCACATTGAATAATCCAGCTTTTAGTGATGATGGGAAATGGGATAACCAGCCTTCTGAAGTGTTGAAACTGGTGAAGTATTTGTAGTGTGATATGCTGAGAAGACCTAAGCAGTAATGCTTGAGGATACTACAGTGAAGACATGAAAGAGTAAAAAGGAAAAGCTGAGAATGGTTGAGTCTGTTACAACCTGATGAATTATAATGGGGTAGCAAGTTCATAAGAAGTACCAGCCTTGCCTGATGGGAGGCTGAGCTCAATGTTTTCACAATGCATAAAATGTCTAATTTGCAATGTATAGATCTTAAAAAAGAAAATGTACCATATGTTTTGTATGCATGTATGAAATGAAGGAGTCTGGCCCCTGTCCCTCAGGAAATAACTGTTTTTTCTTGGTTGCGTGGCTGAGGGAAAAAGGAAGGTGATGGAAATAATTCGTCAGGTTTGATTGAAGAGAATTTGTGCTCAAACCCTGTGAAGACAAAAGATGATAGAAGTAAACAATCACTATTTTATTTACTCATTTTACTTTCATGCTAGAAGATGAATGCAAGAGGAAAACTCATGACTGCTCAGTGGTGGGAAAGGTTAGAGCAGGGCAGTTGTTTCCATATGAACTTTGAGCACCAGCAGTTGTCACTTTTAGAAGGGAGATGTGTTCCTGTCCCAGCTGAGCAGCTGCTCTGGAGTTCAGCTTCCTCAGGGCTAGAAGAGGAATTGTGGATTGTGGCTCTGAGGCTCTACTTTAAAAATGTAGCAGGTGGTCAGGATTTTCTGTTTTGTAACCTGGTCAGTGTTGAGATTCCCATCTAGGCACTCATAGGTGAAACTTCCTTTTGGGGTTTTTGTATATGAAAAATGCTTTATATGATAACAAAATAAAATGTAATTCAATGAAAAAATCTGAAAAAGAGTTCAAGAAACTAAATGTTGTGTTGGTGCTTTAAATGTACAGTATATTCCAGTAATATTGAGAAGCCTACCAGGAGTCAGTCATGTCTTTTTTCTGTTTTACAGGTCAACTATTTTACTAGAGAGGAGGAGAGCCGTGGAAAAACTCAAGGTACCTAAAACATTTTACTGCCTGAATTCTTACTGTGTTCTAGTGTAACAATATTAAGTGGAAGAAGGAACTCAATCAGAGTACTGCAACTTTTAAAGTGGTTTTATTAAAAAGCACAGACAAAATACCCATCACAGTAATCTCATTAATGTTGTGCAGAACACTTTTGTGGGATGAAGTTGGACCTCACCTTTGGTGTGTGTACAAGAGTCTGAACAAAGCTGCATAATATTTGCTCTAGATATGTTATGGAACTGCACAGACATAAGAATAATGAGGTGTACTCCAAGTTCCAGCCTCAGTGAGGTGGATATTCCCTTGTTGTACAGTGGGGTACAGGCAGCAGCTGATGATAAATATCATCAAAGATGAGCGAATGTGGTGCTTGCAGCTTTGACGTTCTTCAGAGCAGTCAGCAACTTAGCAGCCTTGGCAGACAGCAGTTAACTGCTCCGTGTTACAGTTCCCAAAGATGCAAAAGCAGTGGTATGAAGATGGCAGAACCTGAGCAGCAGCCTGTATTTTACAAGTTGGAACTGGGGATTCTTTTATACATTTTTCAGACACTCTGTTAATGTCTTACAAGTGTATCTGTGGTATAGATAACATATATCTGTTGTGGTCTTTATTTTTATAATAATAGGTAGCAAACATTCTTATACTGGAGTCTTTCAGGGATTGAATGTCTAGTCTCTTATCTGAAGTATTTTTTGTCTACCACTCTTTTCTGTAGCTCCCCAGGTCTTTATTAAAATAAGACAGTGTTATAACTTGCATTTTCATGTCTGTTACATAACTAAAAAGACTATATTAAAATAATCCTAGTATTTGGATAGGGCTCTTTCGGGGGATTTTTCTTAGCTGGAGAAAGTTTTTCTCCTTTCTTTGCTGTGAAGTATTACCTGTGAAATGCTACATGTGCCTTGCAAATGGAATGCTATGAGGCCAAAGCAAGGAAGAGGTCAAAATATTAGCACTTCATCAAAATGGAAAGACAATGGCTTTTATTAATAAAAGCTGATTTTTTGCTTCTGTGCACTTCAAATTAAGAGGTGCTGAGCTGCCTTCTTCCACTAAGAGTGCATCAACTTGATACTTGAGAGTGATACTGTTGTGAACGGTGGCACTTTCTGTCCTGTTAATGCTAAGTTTGCATTGTTTGTAGCTGTGTAGGCTGCTCCTGCCACACATGCAAAAACAGTTTGCTACAGATGAGAGTACAATTTATATGGAATTAATTTCTCAAATTTCTACTATTAATATAGCTTTTAGAGACATCACGTATTTGTGTTTATGACTGTGAGGGAAAAAAATAATGGGTGTTTTCTTTTTGTTTGAAGAGTGCGAGGATTTAAAATAAAGAGCAACTTACAGTCCTGGTAAAAATAAGATGTGTTCAGTTCTTGACCTGCTGATGGGTAGTTACCGTTACATTGCAGGTGATACAAAACTACTCATGTCTGTTATTTGGACAAAATTGAAAATACAGAGAAATCCTGTCAAAGAGCAAAACAAACAGTGTTGTCACTGATGTGTTCATCTATAATGCCTTTCAAGAAAAAATTTCTTTGTCCTTTCACTTTTGCTTTAAGATCATTCAGACCATTGCTTCCACCTGTAAACTGAGGTCTTCTGTCATGCTTGGGGTATTTAAAATACAAGACGTTTTCCTGGGATCTTGGGAAACTGCTAGACATAGATCCCCAGTGTGGCTGCATTCTCTGCAGTGCTGGACTGGCTTCTCTTGTAGGCTCCTGGTAAGATGAGAAGCTGGCAAAAAGCATAAAAAAGAATTAATGTGTGGCTGGAAAAAAGATACAAGGGACTCTGACATTTTATCTGGCTTCTCCAGTACTGAAGGAGAGGTTTCTATCTCTTTGCTCATTTTAGACAAGAGATTTTGCTCTTGACGTTTTTTTGCCCCTCACTGTGCAGAACCTGTCAAATCCTTTTCCTGACACTTTCTCCCCTGTCAGTCTCTCAGAAAGACTTCAAAAGAAATTTTTCCCAATTGCAAAAGGATCCAGGCATGGCCTTTTTTACTCACCCTGCATTTGAAGCATTGATAAGTAACATGTGGCTGGCTCCAAACTGCTGACTTTCCCAGCCATTTAAGAAAACATTGTTAGGAGTTTGGTTTTAAAAGAAACTACAGGATTGTTCTCCCTTCTTTGCAATTGCTCTTTTGTGTAATGTGTCCCAAGAGGTTTGATTCTTTTCTGTCTGAAGCAGTGAGAATTCACTACTGTCTTTCTGATTTACACATATTGAAAAGAAATGTCAAATTTTTAAAAACTTTTCCACATGGGAAGGGTTTCTTTATTCATAATCTGTGTCACACTCATTGAGCTGTAATTTTCTTTTTTTTAATGCCTTTGGATCATCGCTGTTTGGAAGTACCCTAACAGAAAGAAAAATATTATTTTTAGAACTTGAGACTGAGTAAGAGGAGCCTGGAATCAAAATCTACTGTCTTGCTTAATTGTTTAAACTGCTATGCAGTTTGGCAAAGGTACAGACTCAGAGGTCTTTTCCATAAAATGTAGTTGGGCATTCATCTTTAAAGACAGCGTATGCCTGAGGACAGCCCTGGTGCTTTTAATAAGAGTTAAGCTCACATGAAAGGCAAGGCTGAAGATGAAGAAGAATGTAACCTGGGGAGTTTTGAATTTATTCAGTAGCTCCAATCTGATGCATCTCATTATAATGATGGGAGAACATGGTAAAACAATTGCCTTTTTATTTCCTGCTCTGTTTAAGGAGCAATCTAAAAGTAAATTGTACAAAAATACAGTAAGATGCAAGACTAACCTAAATCTGTTTTCCAGAATTGATTTTTCTTTTAAAAATAATAATAAAACCCCAAGCCCTCCATGAAATACAGATAGTGTGGCTGTATTACTCATAACCATTTAACCTGGTCAAATAAAATTCAGTGTTGTCTCTTAGCTGTTGGGAAAGCTGCACTCCCTTCATGTTGTCCCACACGGTTTGTGTGAGGAAGGCTCAGATCTTGAACTATTAAAACATTCAAAGGACTTGTTGGGGCTGTTTTCTGGAAACATCTCACAGAACTCTTAAGATTCAGCAAGTTTGTAAAGTTGATTTTTTTTTTTAGTGCCTCTCTCTCTGATATGAAGCAGATTTCTAAGCCACAGGTAGCATTACTCGTTTGGACTTTTAGAATCCCCTTACACATAGTACTGAGGAAGAGGTCAAAGTAGGGCAGAGCAGGACAGTTGCCAAAGTATTTTTGCGTGTTACCAGTATAGAGTTGGCTAAAACTTTTGTCTGTGCCCTACTGAAAGTGTCAGCCTGTAGTGTCCCATTCCTGCCACCTGCACACAACCCGTTTTCCAGGATGGCTGCAGCAGCTCCACTGAAGGTCATGTTCCTAACTAGGCTGCTGTAGTGTTGGTGGATTTGAGCCCCTGGACTTTCTAATCCTTGGGAGAGGATAGATGGTGTTTGTGGCACTATTTTAAGCATGCTCTTGAGTGCTTTCCTCCCACCCTACCCAGTGCATCTTTCAACACTCCCTCTCCAGTCTCCAAACAGCCCTCACCCTTCCAGTCCAT
>VZTN01001970.1:0-28958 GCA_013400515.1 Erpornis zantholeuca | reverse complement strand
TTAAATTTCCTTTTTCCACTTTAAATCAAAGTGCTTGTAAACTTTTTGGGTTTCTCTATGGATTAGTTGCACTGAGTGTTATTACTAGTTGGCATTGTAAATAACTATTTGGTATGGAATAGCAAAAAAATGCCACTGTTGTGTTGTTTGCTATTGACTTCAGTGGAAATGTTTGTCCCTGTGCATTATTATTACAAAGGAATTGTTAGATGTTATAAAGTGGTTAATAAAATACAAAAGACAAGATAGCTAGAGCGAGATGACAACTAGTTTTCTACATATTTTAGTGTTTGCAAGATTACATATAGAACTAAAGTAGAACTAAATCTTCGATGCCACAGTGTTGAACTGAAAGCACACTGCACTGTGTGGATTGACCTTTCATAGAACTCATCAGGTAGATTTGGGCTGGTCATTGAGTTCTGCAAAAGACTTACAGTATGGAAGTACAAATCTTTCTTCACCTGAGGAACAGAGCTTTCTATGACTTTCTGTGGACTAGTTCTCATATGTAAAAAATCCAGGGATAGATTTTAGATACATGCATGAATCACTACTTTAAAGCCCTCTGCAAGCTTTAGCTTAATCTGATGCAGTGTATTTGAAGTATCTGTACTTGTTTTGGACCAATTTTTAGGTTCATGTTGGTAAATAAATCTATGTCTGCTTACAAGTGAAGTAATCTGACAGGCAGAACCAGTATTAGATGGTATTTTTGAAAGGTCTTGGAGTACACCACATAGGGAAGACACAGGAACAGGCTTGTCCAACACTGATAAGAGGGTAGATAAGTGACATAGACTATGCTTAAAGTAAAATATCTTTGCCATAGAACAACTAATGGCATTGTTGTTTAAAATGGTTATAAAGGAGCTAAAGTATTTCTAGCTTATAGATTAAAGCCCTCTAAAAAGACCACAGGAGGACTGTATCAATGAAGGATATTTTGTCATTTAATCATCCTTTATGTGTTTCTTAACTTGGGCTAGGTTCTGGTTAATGCATAGCTCACATCAAGAGTCCACCTTGTTAAACACAATGGAAATGTGTAGAGATTCTTGCAGGTGTGCAGGCTTCAATGAAATCATTTAACCTACTGTGAAATCATGGTGATTACCTTCATCCAGCTAGGACAGAAAAAGTAAAAAAGCCTCTTTTGAGCTTTTTTAACCTATTACTGCCATCTAGCGTTTATAAAGTCTGCATCGGTTTGGGAAAAAGATTAAATTCAGGTTCACTGAATAGAATTAAAACTGAGACATCACATCTCACTGAGATGTGAGACATCTTTAAGAAAACAATAAGAATGTTTATGTGGTTTTTGTTTAGCATTTGAATCACTTTAATTGCAGGTCAAAACAATTATTTCATGTAATTGTACATACACTTGATGGCTAATTAAGTGGCTAATTAAGATGATCATTAAAAGGCTACCAGGCTTGTGCCCTGTTATTGCAGTTATTGTATGCATGCAGAAAGTAGGCCTAAAGTGAGATACTACCTCTTTTAATAACAGTTCTCCATTAGCTTAATTGTAATTTTCATATCATTTTATCATCATATATTTAGTCACTTACATCTGTTTATAATTTAATTGATAGTCTGTAAAGCAGAATCTTAGTTCAATTGACCTATCAGGAGAAGAAAAAAGTTAATTAATTTAAGAATGGAAAACAAAATACTTCTGAGTAACCATTTATTTAAATGGAATGCACAAAGTAATAGGGACTTTTATAGGGACTCAGACTGCCANCTTGGAGAGCAAGCTGGAGAGGCTTTGTTATGTCTATCTTAGCATAAGAGAACAGCACTTAAGCTACAGGAAACTTCAGAGTTACACTAGCAGTGCAGGATTTGAAAAATATAAAAGTTAAAACCTAAGGCATCAGGAGGACTGAGATAAACTCTTTTGAGGAATTACATCCACTGATAAGTCTGCCTTTTATGTATGGTTTTACAGCACAGCATATCAACCACTTGACCTTTATAAAAAGGTGGTGGCAATAATAATAACAACAACAACTGTATTGATAGGAAGTAGTGCAAAAGTACCATGACAGTAGATAATAAATTAATACTAAAAAACTTTGGTTACATTTATTGATATAATGATTAATAGCAATATTAACAACAGAAATATATTTGACTTTGATATTTTCTTTCCTCTTGACAGAGCAGTTGGTGCTCTTTCAGACAGCAAGGTTTTTGTAGACGATCTCCTGAAAGGAAAAAGAGTGGATTTGTCTTTTCAAGGAATTGATCACTTCAGAAATCAAGTTGGATTTGTAAATTTGGCAGAAAATGATCATACAACACTACTTAAAGAAATAGCAGGTACAACTTGTCAATCTAGTTTAAGTGTTTTAAAGACTTCTTGACAACCTAAATGAGAATGGAGCACAAAGATAAGTTGGTGCTAATTTAGTCAATATTAATTTACCTTTAACAACTGTAAATGCTACATATGCTTCCTTTGCATAGTTCTAAGGATTGTTAACGATTTACAGACAGTACTGTTCTTTGATAACTTTTTATTTAGTACATGTAAAAAACAGTGCAAATTTGTAAATGGGATGTAAAGACTCCATGCTACCTCGTTTTGGTCCTATTTTTTATCTGCCTATGAGTCTATACTTAAACTATGTTGTTTACAGATATCTAATAAAAATTCTCAAAGAACAGTACTGTCTGTAATTCATTGGTGTCCTTTAAAACTATCCCGGCAATTCCAACTATTCCTTGGAAAGACTCTTTAAAAGACTTTTCAGTATTGATGAATTATCTTTTGTGCTCTGAGGAATGTGAGGTCACACCATTTTTTAATAGTGTAATAACCCATATAAGACATTTTGCAGAGTAGCAAAGACTGCTGCTGTTATGCTACCTCTCTGCAGTCCAGTACAGAAAGAAAAATTGAAAAGGTCATTATTAATACTGTGTTTTCTCTAGCAATTCATTAGTTTCATTTCTGAAGTGCAGCTGGTTTGACCTTTTACAAAGACTTCAGTTTAATTTATTAAGGAATCACTGTTTTGCTACTTCAAGATTATGTATGGCTTCTGCTATGTTCTAAGGTGAATTTTGATTTCATGTGTTATTTGTGTTGTACATGAATGAAGGAGAAATATTGATAACACAGGAAATAGAAAACAGATGAGGTTAAATTAGCTTCTAAATGGTAGGACACCATTTAGTTCCATAAATTATATAGAATTTTTTTTAATAATAATAACATCTGAATGTGGTCATTGCATGCCTGCTAATACCAGTGTAAATGTAAGTTTGCCAGAGACTAAAGTCCAGGAAAAGCAGAGCTAATGTGAATCTTCTGTTTGTTCTGATTTGCTAGTTACTTCCCAAAAATCCATTAAAAGACATTACCTTCATTTATTTATCTACCAGGAATAGTGCTAAACTGTTCAGACAGCACTTTGAGGAATATTTTAATAACTCTTTGTCAAAGTCTTTTTAGAAATTGTGCGCTTACAGTGACATATACACTTATAAGACTTCTTTAAAAAGTCTTTTCCTTATGCTTTGCCACACCACAGAATATTTGAAGGACTGTTGTGGTTTAGTCCTGGTAGCTCAGCCCCACACAACCACCCGCTCACTGTTCCCTGGCTGTTTGGGGGAGAGAATGAGAAAAGTGAGAAAACTCGTGGGTTGACATAAAGACAGTTTAATAGGGAAAGTGAAAGCCATGCTCTCAAGCAGAGCAAAACAAGGAATTCATTCACCACTTCCCATGGGCAGGCACATATTCAGCCATCTCCAGGAAAGCAGGGCTCCATCATGCCTAACAGTGACCTGGGAAGACAAATGCCATCCTCCTTCCTTCTTCTTTCCCCAGCGCTATATATGCTGAGGATGACACCATACAGTATGGAATATCTCTGTGGTCAGTTGGGGTCAGTTGTCCCAGCTGTGTCCCTTTCCATCTCCTTGTGCACCTCCAGCCTGCTTTCTGGAGAGATAGGGTGAGAAACAGGAAAGGTCTTGGCTCTGTGCAAGCACTGCTTAGTAGTAACCAACACACCTGTGAACGATCAACCCTCTGTTCAGCACAAATCTAAAAAAATAACCCTATACCAGGTACTATGAAGAAAACTACCCCAGCCAAAACCAGCACAAGTACTAAGTGAATTTGGAAAAGGTAATGAGTTGCTTGGTTTTGATTTTTATTTTGATAACTGTATTGTATGTAAATGCTGCTTGAAGCTTGATAGAAGTGAATAAGTGAATCCTGGTTTTTATCTGCAGGATTTGCAGATTTTCATTTTATGGATTAATGATGCATGTTATGGTCTGACCATGAGAGGGAGCTTGTATTTCATGAACAGAAAAGTTGCTCTTCTATGTTTATACATACAAATATTTAATTTGCTTTTGGTCCTTTGTTTTTAGGAAAAGTTGATTTGTTTGCTTAAATATTTTAATCAGTTAGGACTTCATTGTAGTACAACAATCAGTTAGACTGACATGCAGTCCAGCTAACTTAGTAATTTTCTTTAACTTTAGTTGTGTATAAATGACATGTAGTCTAGTCTCTCTGAATTTATTTCCTAACAATCCACACTAGAGAGAAATGGAAAGCGACTCCTACTGCCCATCTTCTTCTCTAGATACATTACAGCTTTACTCAAGCATAAACTTACACTGCCACCATACCAAAGCAGTCTGATTCCTTTGTGCAGCCATATAGTGAATTCAGCTGTGGTAAAATTAACATTTTTATCTTAGCCAGCTAATTTTTAGCCTATTCGATTTGCCCACGCAGTTAACTGTATAGCTACATAACTGTTGGCACAAAAGATAGGATCAGTGGCAGGCATGGGGCTGGAGAGAAACATTTTGACAAGGATGATAGTTTATGAGTTTCTTTAAAGATTGTGAAACCACACATTTAGCATCCATGTGAGGGTGAATTACATTGCCCTCACTTCAGATAGCTAAGGGAAATAGTTTAATTCAGTTAATTTGGTTTGCTTTAGTTACAGATGGCTGAAGCTATGATAAATGAATTTTGCCTCTTGTCAGTTGTTCTTAGGTCATTTCACATGATGAAAAATTTAGAAATTCAAAGGTATTGTAATTTTCCAGTAGAACAACTAATTTGTACAAAGCGAACAAAAAGGTAATAGTCCAAATTGCTGTTGTTTAGTTAGGTGGGACTGGAAGTATGATTCTCTGAAATCATACTGAAAACAAGGGCAGCAAATGCTTTTAGATCTTAGTCTACCTTCTCTCTATTCTGATAAATAGCTCATCAAAATAAAACAATATGCTTATTGTGGTTTAGAAGAAGGTACTCTTACCCACTGCTTTTCATGATCATAACTTATAGGAAGTATTAGAATTAATTGAAGCCAGTAAAAGAAGCAAGTTTTATCAGGAAGTTCTACTTATGTCTGTATTTCAGTTTACTTGGCCTTCACATTGTCACTCTCTTGTAAGGTTTACCTTATGTACTGATGTACACAAAGTAGGGATTGCTTGGCCCAGCTTCTCCGTGGATCCTACTTCATGAACAAACTCATCTTTCTTCTGTATATGTATGTGGTGGTGGAGAGAAACAGAATAATGCAGACATACTCCTGATGAGTGCCTGAAATAACAGTACAGCTCACTGATACATGGCAGTGGTCTGTCTGGAAGAGTGACAGCTCACTGTAGAAAAGCCTAACTAATACATAACCAAGGAGCAGTGGAGGAACTATTGGGAAATTGGCTTGACTCTGGCTTACCTTTTGGCCCATCTCTTAAAAAACCCTAAGAACTTAATAATTTTAATGTGGCTTAACATGGCAGTTCTAATTTTAAGTTATCTATGCTCAGCTTTTCTTCCTTTCCAAGTGTAAAGTAAAAACATTTCACTAAGATGACACCATACTGTTTCTAAATTATAAACCTTTTAATTGAAGGAACATGGTTTTGAGACAAGCAGAAATTATTCGTCTGGAAGTAAACATACACACATAGCAGGTTTCTGTATCTAATGGAATCTTGGGAAAGAAGATGGCCATTTGTATTACAGAACATGGCTACATATGCAATTTTACTATCAATTGTTCTGTATTGATCTAGCTGTTGAATTTTTGAGCTTTTCCCATGTAAAGTGGCTCTGAGTAAGCTTCATATATCACATTTCCATTCTAATTATAGGGAAAGGGTTGTCTAATGGATTCAGCTGCATTGAATGTAAGAGGCAGATGACATTCAGTAATTTTGGCATTATAAAAATGAGGTACAAAATGATATTACAGAGTACTTCAAACTGCATGAAAGGCAGTCTGAAAGCAGTCCAAAAAATTGTTCCAGGAAGTCATTGAGCTTTTAAAAATAGCTTTAACATTTCTAGGGTATGCTTTGAAGCTGCAAACATCAGTCAGCCTGAGGCTAATAAAGGAAAAGATAGATTTTGTTTGATTTTTCAGTCTAAGTAGTAATGATAGTGTCTGGAGGAAAAATGGAGGACACTCATTTGTCAAGACCCTTGGGCATTGTCTGTCAATTTTTCTCATCATTGGCCTCTAAATTTCTTTCAGTTTAGGCAATCCCTATCATGAACTTTAACTTCTGTGTATCTGCCAGTCGACAAATCCACTTTTATGCTGTCTCACAAGCCTAGAACTTGCTCTTGCCCACAGCATCCATGTGTTTTCCCCAGTTTCTGTTAAATCCCTTCTTGCAGCCACTTCTTCAAAGAGCTTCATGGATATTAATAGCATTACATTATCTTGTAACCTTACTGTGCTCTCAGGAAAACATTTCTTTATTTCTCTTTTCCCCCTCCACTTACTCAGATTTCCTTCTATTTTCATTGGTTTTGAAGAAGGAAACATTGTGTTAATAATGTTCGTAAGTTACTTTAACCAGTAAAATGTCACTTTCTGTACATGTCAAATTCTACAAATCTGGGGCTATCTGTAGGCCCAGCAAGCCCAGTGTCTTGAGCCTGTGATGTTTAATATGCCTATGCCATGACTAAGCTGCGTGAGAAGCCTGATACCCATGAGAACATGTGTAGACACACATCTATACACATGTAAATCTGTTAAATTTAAAGCTGCAGTCTCTCTTTGAATGCTTTTCTCCTCCAACCCAGGTTTTCATTGGTGTTTTTGATTAGAATTGCCAGGTATGAAAGAGGAGTTTGGAAAGATGAATGAAACACATATTGAACAAAGCTATTTAGCACAAAATTAACATGGGCAGAGCTGGGGTTGCTGTTCAGCAGCATAAAGTGTAGGTGTCCAGCTGTCCCACCCAATTCCCACACAGTCACAGCACTGTGTGATCGTGTTGCAGTGGGTGACGTGGTGGGTGCCATAACCTTCCCCAAGTGTTTCTGCAGGGAAGCCACTCAGCAGTGCCAATGCACACGCACACACATGCACCAGACAGC
Source organism: Erpornis zantholeuca (assembly GCA_013400515.1). Taxonomy (NCBI): domain Eukaryota; kingdom Metazoa; phylum Chordata; class Aves; order Passeriformes; family Timaliidae; genus Erpornis; species Erpornis zantholeuca. The sequence goes on along the minus strand of VZTN01001970.1, from coordinate 21,550 downwards.
TCCAAATAAGGTCGACAGTAAAGAGCCAGGAAGGGTCTTCATATGGGGTTCCATGGAGAGGTTTATTACACCCACACAAATGAAGGGATCTGGGAGTGAAAAACCCAGAACAATGGAGGGTCCGCATTTAAGTACAAGGTTGGTAGGGGTGGAGAGACAGCATCTGGCACAATGATTTCTGGGCACAAGGGCAGGACACAGGTGGGGTTAGGGTATGGGAGCCAATGGGAAAATAGGGAGTGGTTGAGAAACAAGGGCCAGTGGGGGAGCAGGAGAATAAGAACATTCTGGAGCAGGGACACATATGGTGGAAAGGGGTAGGGGGGCCAACGGGCTAACTGGGGAAGCAGAACTAGGGTACCTTAACATGACAGAACAGGGTATCCTGGGAGAAGCCTTTTGTGTCTCCCTAATTTAGGGAGTTTCCCTTCTTAGGGCCCAGCCTCCTGGGGGCTCCCTCTGTCTCTGCTTTGGAGGCCCACTGGCTTCCACATGATTGTTCTGCCCTGATGAGATCCCTGGATTCATAGTCCTGTGATCAGTGACATCTTGGCAAACCTCTGCTCTGATAAGAAGCTCTTCCTGGAGTTGGAGGGGATACCTGGAGAGGTGAAAATCTTCATCAGCACAGATCCTAACTAAAGAGTGTGAGATAAGACTGCATGGCCTCAGATGTGATGGCAGAAAAAAAAATGGAGCTTTCAGAGGGGGAATAAAAGGGCTGCTATGCACAAGACTGAGTCAGAACACTGGTAGCTACCATCACATGGTAGCATAAACCTGGGTCTGATAAGATTTACCCCTTGCTGGAACATCAGTGTCAATGGCTCCCCAAATTATGCTATTCAGAGAACACAGGAGCCAGAAAGCTTAGTGGGGATTCAATGTAAATTTAGAAATGTCTCCCACAGACAAAATCTAAAATAATAAAAGTAGGTCAGCTGTACTTATGTTGTTTGCTTCCCAGTGAGATGCTGTTTCTTCCAGGTGGGAGAAAAAGGGAGAAAAAGGACTGTTGGACTGTCAAGCAAAAAATATATATTTAAATGAACATACATTGTTATGTTAATGGCTGATTAAATTTATGTGATAGGATTGATAATTTTTTCCCCTATTTTGATTTTAGTTTGGTTGTATGAGTCAGCAAAACCTACACCTAGTGAAAAACTGGAAGTTGTACTTGCAAACAAAAAAAAAAAGATTTTGCAGTTTTTCTGTTTTTCAGTAATAGAAATACTCTACTTTCCAGTATTTTTTTTACTGGAAAAAAGTAGTCCAGGTTTTTTCCAGTTTATGTAAACCATTATTCAAACAGATATTTTTCATGTTGAAGGTATTTAATCTAAAAAAACCATGGAACATAATTCAAAAGTTACACTGAAATTTATTTCCAGGAAATTAAACATTACATTGGACAGATGAGTTGGGAAATAGTCAACTAGGTCCGTGTTGTAGAGTTGCTTTGGCCTGGACTGTAAACAGATAAAAGTGTACATTAAAATTAGGAAATTAGCTTATAAGGCAAAACTGAGGCTTTAAAACCCAAACAAAAATCATCAGCTGGCATGTAAATCCAGTGCCAAAACTTAGAGCTTTTCACTATTCTGAGTGGGAGTTTACCCAAATACAGACAATAAAATTCATGACAGAATAGTGGTTTTGAATAGAGAATTATGTTACATACTTTGAGTTTTCCTGAAGTTTCCCACACTTCCAGTGAGAGCTCCTGAACAGTGCTAATGTTGGGTTCCTATTTTGATAGCAAAATCAGACAGCATGAGCAGATTTCTAACTGGCACTATTTAACTAGTATTAACTGCAAATATAGGACCATTTTCATGGTCCAATATATATATACCTTTGAAGAAATAATATGTACCTTTGAAATTAAGTAGGAATCTCCCTGCCTTTTGATACTAATCATCTTGTTTCTTCCATGTGAAGGAGCCATAACTAAAAATTACATGTGAAAGCACATTTTAAGCACATTATATTATGTAGTATCTTTGTACTTACACACTTTTCTCCTCCCATCAGAGACTATGAAGATGATATTTCAAGAAAAGGGGATTATGACAGGAGAAGAAAGAGCTTTTAAACCACATCTGACCTTCATGAAGTTGACAAAATCAACAGAGCTACTTAAGCAGGTGAGTTCACATTTCACACAGCTCAGCAGCCATCCAGAAAGTTTGGTATGGAGATGGACAAAGTGTTGTTTATAACACAACATATATATATATATATGCTATAGCATCATACTTTCTACTTTGTAACCAGCTGAAGAGGTAAGACTTTAAAATACTTGGTTTTTTAAGAAATAATTAATGTGTCTACTGTATAAACAGTAGTCCTGTACTGTAATTTACCACTCTTGATATTCTTGGTGCAGTAATATCATGGTCTATTTTCTGTTGGGAAATTAGGCAAGACCAAAGGATAAAAGTACTTGTTCAGAGTTACAGAATTCCCATTAGGGGGTAGATTGTATGCATGCAGTTTGTTTGCAGAGTTTTGTTACTGTATAGGGGAAAATAAACAGTGGAATTTTTGTTTGGATTATGCATAGTAGGTACACTGTTAGTTCCCTCTACCAAATATACTTTGGTGAATTTCAGAGTAATGAGAAAAAACTATATTAATATATAGATGAAATACATTAATATATCTTCTGTATTCTCTCTTGCAGGTAGTTATTTCTTGCCTATTTGTTCGTTTTTTTGACAAAATACACAAAGGCATGAAAATAGGATGTAACTGTGATTAAAATTCATAGAAGCAATACTAGTGTAACTATTTTTTTACTTCATGCTAATTTAACTGTAAGACTGTATTATTTAACACAAGGTATATGTTCATAGATTTTTTTTTACTGACATTGTATAGAATGTTTTATGTGATCCTTTAACATTGACTAGGAAAATAATTTTCATTTAAAAATATTTTAAATAAGGATTATAGTACATAATTGTAATATTTTAAGTTGATTTTTTCCTTAATAGTGGGCATTAAAAATACTTTAAAATTTAATTAGAAATATCTCTAAAAATGCCGAAGGTGCACATTTTAATTAAGTAGTAATTTGAAATAAGTAAAAAGAAGGTAGTGAGGTTTGAGATACCCTCGAATTTTCTTAATGTATGCATACTTTCTCTAAAACAGGAATAAGGTCCTATCCACAGGATGCAGGTGATATATGATAGATATTAAATTTATAAACTCACGGAAACGTTTGCTTGTATTGACAGTTGGGTTTTTAAAATGCTAATTTTAAAAATCTACAAATCTTCTAGAATATCGGTGGTTCAGTGACTTAACTGGTTAAAATGTCTCAGACAATCACGTTGGGGTTTTTGCTATTGTGTTTGTTTATTGGTTTTGGCTGGTTGTTTGTTTTATTTACATTTATCTACCTTCCATGAAATATTAGCCAGGATACATCCTTTCTGTGTTCTGATATTCACTGCTGCTGACAGAACCAGGTCAATGTCGTTCCAAATCATCTTCCTGAGCCCTCCATAATGCTGCATAATGCATACAATCTACTGTATAGAAAGTATGTATTAAAAGTCTGTACATTTTTCTCTGTCAATCCAGGGTCAGGCATAAGCATCAGTCTTTACTATAATTTTTTCTTTCATTGTGTTCATGCATTTAGTTAGATAGTTTCGTGCATCTAGAAAATACCGTAAATAAAAATAAGTATCATAAAAGGAATAATTATTTTGCAGTACATTTTAATACAATCTGTAATTGCATTTTTACAATATGAACAGCAGGAAGAGGGAACTGGATGAAGGTTACACGAAGCTTATAAAAGAGCAAATAGTACTAAAGTGTAGTACTAAAGTGCTTGAGTGTAGTTCTCAGCCATAGCTTTATAACTATATTAATTTAATTTTTAAATGTAAGCTTCCTTATTTGAAACAATATTCTGTTAAGTCACTCACCTCTCAGTGACATCTAAATTCCACCACAGTTACATTTTGGGGGAAAAAAAAAATCTGTTTTTTAAACCTTAATATAACTGCAGGCATTTTGAAATGCATATATTCTGAAGAGTTTCTAACTTTCCCAAAGTTAAAAATTATATTACAAAGCAAAGAGTTTGAGAATTCAGAACTAGTGAACATCTCAAGAAATCAGTTTTTCACTCTGAAGGCACATCATTAAGCTAAAAGTGGTAAATAGATATTAATAAAGGGTAAGCGTGAAATTAAGTGGATTAGAAAGGAGCTGTCTGGTTTACTGAACCCCCTTCAGCTTCTCAAATTAAAGGACTTATTTATTTTCTCAAAAGTGGGACCAACTCACTCTTCATGCTTAATTGGACATTTCTCAGATTAGATGTGTGTGAAAACTTCCCCAAAATCAGAAGGTATAGTGTGCTTCTGGATGTCCTTGTGGAAGGAAATAAAGTGATATAATTTACTTGCACATGTTTAGCTATTTCCAGAATTATTTGAATGATAAGAATCTTGGGTTATTATCCTTATCTTCTATGCAAAGAACCTAATGAAGCATAATAAAGAAGCAACTGGAGTTTTGCATTTGAAGATAATGCTTCTATTCCTGCTTCCCTCACTTGCCTGCTAACTTGCCACCAGTCAGTCACAAGCCCTGTGGTTTTCGTTTGTCCAGATTCCTGTTTATTTCGGGGTGTGTTGAGAGGCATACTTCATAAATGCTGTATGACATCTGGAGGTCCTTCGATACCTAGTACTGCCAGAACTGCAAATATTGTGAAATGAATTTCAAAAGAAGATGACTGACAGCTAAATTGGTCTGATGGCATCTGCCTAATTAGCGCCGAGTTTATCCCTAGCCTAGACAGTGGTTGACAACAAAAATTGCCAAAAATATAAGGCATTAATCTTTTGTATATTATATTCTTTTGTACAGTGTATCTTTAGGATGCTGTATGTATAGTTAGTAAAAGAGAATATATTAGTGAAAAAAATGTTTGTATTTGCAACACTTGTGAGCATTGTACAAGGCTTGATTCACTTCAGTGGTAACATCATCAAGATATCAGATATTATTATGCAGACAGTATTATTATCATTGCCCTGGAAATAACATTAAATGCATGATTCAGTAATTTATTATTGTATTTTTTAATGTAAATTACGTTAAACTTCTATCACTTTCCAGTTTCATACAGAAATAATATAAGTTACTTATTTTGTAATAATAGTTTCCTTCATCATCAAGGAGGAAATTCCACAAAGCCAAAGCAGTGTCTCCAATTCCAGATCTTTTTGATGTGTGCTGACATTCATCTTTTCACTATCTTCAGCCAGACACACCAGATAACATGTTTAATACTGACCATTATGAAGGGATTTATTTTTTTTTCATGTCAATTTTCTCTCAATTTATGTGACATTAATATGTTTGGCTTCTTGAAATGACATACAGATAAGAGATGTAGTATGTCTTTTATTAGCCATTATGTAAGTGGTTAGAGCAAGTTTTGGCAGACAATAAGCTATGTAATGTCTCCTCTCATTTACATGAGGAGTCTCAGGCACTCAGGCTGCAGAAAAGGGTATTACTTTGATAGTATTTATATATGGCTCTTGCGTCATTAATTTGTTAATGAATTTTCTTGCATATGTGTACATAAAATACTGTGTTCAGTAAAGATCCTCTGCATAACAAGAGAAGTGAAAGGGTGGTATTTCCTTCCTCCCTTTGTGGTATTAATCCTCAAATTTTAATAATTGAAAATAGAATAGAAAAGGTGTATTTCTCTCTTACATTCCTAGATTTGTAATTTTGCCTTTATTTATACCCATGTGGCATAGACACATAGTTGTATCATGCAGGACCTTAAAGAAGAGAGCAGTTCTTAGTAAAACCAAGGCACTTCTGTTTATCAGTCCCCAATGATTCTGACCACCAGTATTCTCTTTATAATAAGTCCTGTTATCTCTGGCATTTTGGACAGAAAAGCTGGTATACAAAAAGCCACAGAGCCATTAAATCCCTTTTCATTTCCATTTATCAGCCTCTATGTCAGTGGATTGTATTGTGACAACTGTTACTTGCTGATACAAGAGTCTGAAGCACATATTTATTTGGAATCTTTGATGTTGATCCTAAAATGGCTGAACCCATTACTTTAGCACAATACGAAACAATAAACACTTTCCTTTCATAGTTTTCTAGACCAGTAGAAATGTGTTGTGATTTTTCTACTGTATATTTTTTAATCGGAGATTCCAACAACAGGGACAGAAAATGTAGAAACTGGGTGACCCAACAGCTGGGAGAGGTTCTTACAATTCCTGCGCTCTTCATATACTTGTATGGTACACCATATTTCAGGGATATGTAAGTACTTGGTTTAAACAAGAAGAAGGAGGAAGGACATAAACGTAACAGGAAGGACAGAACTACAGACAGTTTGTTACAAGCTAAATGTTCTGTGAGGTGTTATGTCATAATGATCATTCTTTAAAGTGCCAGACTCTCCATGGTAGATATGATGCACTCTATGCATTTACACATACCCTTGCTACAGGACTGAGGCTGCAGAAGGCAGCACCTCTTTAGACATGAACTCTTCCAAGTCCACTTGGGGATCGTCAAGGTCTATGCAAAGAAACTTTTCCACAATAGACTTGCATTTTTCCATCCTATCACCTTTTGAGGGATGATCAAGACGTTTGATAGGTTTTCCATTGCGAATCAGTTCTGATACTTCCACTCCTCTTTCAATAATTTTGGCTGGCATTCCTGCTAATGCAGCAATGTTGGCAGCATGACTAACAGTGGACATGCCCTGTTTGATCTGATAGAAAAATATCAACTCCTCTCCATCCTGGTGGGTCTCCATGGTCAGGTACTCCAGAAGAGGTGTGTCGGGCAGGAGGTCTAGCTGCATTAAACTGTGAAAATTAGTGGAGACAAAGACCTGTGGACACTGTGTTCCTTGTCTGATCCAGTACCTCAGGACAGCAGCCAGAAGAGACAGGCCATCCAGTGTGTTGGTCCCTTTACCAAACTCATCAATAAGTACCAGGGACCTCTCTGTGGCATTGTTTACAGCTTTGGCAACTTGGTTAAGGTCAATCATGAACGTGGAGAGCCCTACAGAAACTGATTCCCTACTGTGGATTCTTGTGTAAATCCCATCAATTACTCCAATCTCTGCCTCTGCTGCAGGGACATAACTGCCGATCAGAGCCATGAACACTATAAGACCTACTTGCTTTAAGTAAACACTCTTTCCAGATGAGTTTGGCCCTGTGATGATCTTTATTCGTCTTGTAGCCTCACCACTCTCCACAGGATTGGCCACGAAAGTCTTTGCACATAGTTCCATGAGTGGATGTCTTCCATCTTTGATGTGGAAGCCGTGGCGGTGAGTAAAACGAGGTCGGCAATAGGCGTTCTCCCGGGCCATTGCTGCCAAGGCTAGCAGCACATCCAAGTGTGCAGTGTACTCAATCACACTGTTAAGTACTTCAGACTTCTCCAAGATCCTTGTCTGCAGCTGGTGCATGATGAGTGTTTCCTGGTCTCTGATCTCACAGTGCAAGTCACCCAGCAGGCTGTCTAGCTCCTTGGTCCGGGCACTTCTGTAGTGCAGTTTATCTTCTGACAAGAACATGAAGTCCAAGCCTTCAATTTCAAAGTCACTCTTATCCACCATATTTGGTAGGCGTGGAATGGAGAGAAGGAACCCAATCAAAGGAATGTAGATCACACAACAGGAGGTAATATGATTGTCTAGAGTCTCCAGTTCTTTTCGTGCCACTTCTGTAAGGAAGTCTGACAGTCCCATCAGCTTTCGTTTCTTCTCATCGATAGTGGCATCTACATTGGGTCTAACAGTGAAGCGGTTCTCTGAGAGGCTGCCTTCAAAGTCTACCACTTTGCTGATCAGATTAGCAATGTAGTGCAGATCATCAGTGAAGACACGTGAAATAGTCTGAAAAAGTTCAATAGTGTTGGGCAGAGAACGACACGTGTCTCTAAGGCACACTGCATTGTAAGCCGTCTTATATAGTGCTTGCCAGTCATTAACTTTTGTGTTGGAAAGAGTCATTCTCTTTAAAATAAGAGGCACATTTTTAATATTCTTGAGGCAGTTTTGAAGAGTGAGGACTGTTTCATAGTTCTGAGCTAGCAAGAAGAAGTTGATAACATCCAGCCGTTTGTTCAGCTCTGTCGAGTTCCGGGTAGGTCGTGTGAGCCACAACCTCAGCAGTTTTTCTCCCCATTTGCATCTGCAACGGTTTAAAATTCCATATAAGCTAAATCCTTCTTTTAGTCCACTGGCTAGCTTGTACACAGAAGGATGGATATCACTTTTAAATATCTGCAGGACACAGTAAGTGTCTTCATCCATATTCACAGTATCTGACAGCACAAATTTTTTAAAGGCCAAAATAGGAACTGCTACACTGCTGTCTTCGAGCTCAACTCCAATCCTTCTCCTGTCTAGAAACTTAAGGAGGCCCCCTAAGGCTCGTATCATGAGTGGACTCTCGAAAGGGATGACTGAGGACAAATAGAGAATTTTCTCTGTTCCTGTCATATGAGATGGGATAAATGGAAATTGCCTAGATAGGATCCGTTGCTTGCTGACTTCTAGACCAAAATCTATGTTAGGAAACAGGACAATTTCTGGTTTTCCTTTGTCTTTATCACCAGCAGTAGCTGTTAGGTTGGTCAGGAATTTGGCAATATTCTGGTCCTGTTTTGCACTGGTCACTATGCATTGAGGCTTAAGTTCCCCAATCACTTTTTGCAGTAGCTTGAGGTCTTCATTATCAGGTATCTCAGGCATGAAGTAGACTGAGCAATCTTCTGTATCATAGTAAGTAATTGCCAGCTGCCCTGCATACCACAAAACAGACATATGTGTCTCAGAGCCCTCTTGCTCCTCTTGCTCAGGCCCAAGCGGCGGTGGCAAGGCACAGCTCGTGGCTGATGTGGCACTCATTCTGTTGGCAAGAGGTATTTTTATTCACAACTCGTCCAAAAGGTCCTGAAAAGTAACTTTAATTGACAACAGGAAGTTAACACACACTTTTGCAGCCCTGGAGAAACTGAGATGCTACTAGGAGTTAACTATAACTGTTCAATGGAAAAGATGCACCCAGTAACTACAGCCACTGTCTGCTTCCAAAGAGGGTGTAACAGAACTAAATATCAGCATATGTTTTACAGGTTTTTCTTTGTGCCTTTTTTGTTTTTTAAGTGTCTGTGTATGCCCAAGTACCCATAAATACAGTAAAGTACATGGACATGTATATCCATGTACAAAATCATCCTCCCTCGGAGGTTTGTGACACACACCTATGCTGACCATGGCTCCTCTCAGCAGTGCAGCCCCATAGCCTGGCCATCATTTCAGAGTCCTAGCCCCATATTTATGCTGCACCATCACACAGCACCAGTTTCTGTACAAGGGCATAGGATCAGACATACTCGTCCCTGTCAGCACCTCACTTCCAAGCCTCTCCCACTTCTATGCTCTCTACTCACCCTCGTCACCACAGACAGGCAGCTCGTCTCAGCTGCTGCGCCTCCCTGCCGCCCAAAAGTGTTCTGCTGACCCCTTTCTCCTCCTCTGCGGGCGGGAGCTCGGGGCTCCTTCTGGAGGCCCGTCAGGAGGGCCGGGCCCGCCTCCGCAGCCGGGCCGGGCCCACAGCGGCCTTGTCTCGGCTGGCGGCCCGGCCTCCCCGCTCGGAGCGACCGTCGGGCCGCCTGCGGCCCCCGGCTGGAGGGAGCACCTCAGTGGCGTGCTGTTACCTCCTGTTGCTTTACCCCTCTTGTGGGGTCTGGCACACGGAGCCCGGAGCTGCTTGCATCTCTCCGACCTGCGCTGGCAGGTCGGGAGAGCCTTCCTGCTCCTGGAGCCTTCCTGCTCCTGGTCTTGAAGCTGACTGTGGCCACGGGGACTGCATGAGGTTCAGCTGTAGGCTGGGGATGGCGGGGTGCACCTTCCCAGAGACACTGGGAGAAAAACCAGACGTGGCAGGGCTGCCAAAGGCTGTCTCCCTGATGCCCTGCCAGTCCTGCAAGAGCTCTTCATGCCGTGCCTCTCCAGGCCCATGTTACACAGCCATGTCCTTTACAGGCATTATCTGTTGCAGTGCTTCCTCGAGAGGCAGATCTCCTCCTCCTCTCCTTCCAGTACCAAACACTTCAAAGTGGCCTCTCAGGTACTCTGGTTTCTCACTCTCCCCCATTACAGCTTTATAAACAGCATCTGTACTATTCCCATGTGGCAACAACTTTTCTCTTGCATCTCTACTGCTTCAGACCCTTTCAGTTAAGAAATGAGCTGTGACCTTCCCATGCACCTGCATTGCTTCATCCTTTCACATCTCCTGCAGGCAGCACTCCAGAAATTGTTCCAGTTACTAAAAATATCATAGTTTTCCCATGGCTGCTTTTCCAAATACCTTTCAGTAGTGCATCACAAGCTCAACTCAGTTCCTGAGCATTCAACATTTGATTCACACTTTAGCAATCTGTCTTTGACAGGCAACATTCCAACCTCTTGTAAACGTTATTTTTTTTATTGGAGCATGAAGTTGTGATTTTTATATTTTCTTCATTTCATTCCAGAAGTACACAAGGCTTCACATTTTGACAAGTGTTCTCCTGGCTGAAAAGGTCTTTTTTTATTACTAATTGATGTCTAACTGTATTTCCAAGAACTGTCAGCCAAAAAGCAAGGAATGATGATTTAATTTCAGAATAACCTTCATATGTAAGGGCTAGTCTAGCCATAGAATAGAAAATTTTAAGTAATGACTGTGAGGATGGAATAAATGTAGACTTCCATGGAGATGAAGACGCCCAAATTTCCATTTCATGGAATGAAAAGCATCCACCACTAGATGTCCTCATTTCAGAGATTAAGGAAATTAAAAGACATTTTGACCTTCGCAAAAGTGGACTTGACTCCACACTGATGGGCTGCTGAGAAACCACAGGCAAACACGGACTTTGCAGCTGTTGGGGATGTAAAGCTGAGGGTCCAGGATGTTGGCAGGTTGACTCTGCAAATGCATAGAGTGTGCGCAAGGGGAGAGGTTGGGGAAGAACACAAAAGAAGAGTGGACAGAATGGGCTGCAAAAGGAACCAGTCCTATTTAAAATGAGACTGGCAGGTGCACTTGTCTGAATTATTACTGGGGCCAAATATCTGTATCCTCCTCAAACTGTGTGTGTGAGGAGTGCAGCGTGCTCTGCCAAACCTCAAGCTGGGCCAGCCAGCTTGTGGGAGACCCATGGGCTCCATAAGAGCCTGGCAATCTGGGCAGAGGGGCCATGATGGTGCTTCAGGAATGCCCAAATGTGAACATGGAGAAAAAGTCACGTGCATCCTACACTTCTGACCTTCTGTCCCCGCCAGGAGTGACCCACACTTGTGTCTCCTGTGAGCCCTGTATGCAGGTGCTGGTGAAGGCAGTCGCATCCATCTAGCCAGCCATGTCCATGTCCTGTGAGCATGGGTATATGTCTCTGGGAGGTGAAAGCAGCAGGTACTTCCATCACAGACTGGGGCTTCACACACTCAGCTGGGCTCCAGCAGCTGGGCTGTAGGGAGCACTGGGCTGGAGCTGCTAGAGGCTCCTAACATTCCTCATTTTAAACAACACAGAGTAATGATACTTAAATAGCAAGCAGCATTATTGGGAGGTAGATTGCAGGAGAAAATACTGAATTTCTACAAAGACTGTATATTTTTATTGACGATGGAATGGAATGAGGACCCCTAAACTCTTAAAATAACTACTGAAGTTTCTGAAAATAGCCTAATAGAATATTTATTATGTTCCGCTTCATATATCAACTGCATAATGATTCCAATATTATAAATCACGGTAAGGTTTTAGATTTACTGAGGTAAAAAACTCTAGTGCTAATAAAATACAACCATTTTTTCCTGTGTGCTGATTTTAATGACTCAGAAAACTGCCTTTGACAACCATTTGAGATTCTTCTTGTAGTAGCATGCCCGGTGATGACAACAAGAATAATTTCCAGTTACACTTTCCATGAACACTGTTGCAAACCATTGGAAGTTAAAGCAGTTGTAGAACTGTGTGTGTCTATGTGTTTCCTACAGGACTGAAGAGGAAGTGATAGAAAGGAGGTCTAATGACATTTTTATTTCATTTAGTTCTGCAGTAGACAGTGTTTCCCTAAAGCAGAAGATTTGGCACATGATTATTTCAGTATTCTTTTTGTATCTTGAAGTAGTTTTCCATCCTAACTATACTTATGGTTAAAATCAAAACTATAGAAATTAAGTATGAAAATTTAGTCTCTAGGTAGAATGCCTAATTGAATTTTATGTTGCTTTTTGAAGGTGAAAAAAATTGACTCTAGTCTGTATGAAGATTTCAAAAACGACTATTTTGGAGATGAGATCTTGCACCGCTTTGATCTTTGCTCCATGTTGAAAAAAAAGCAACCGAATGGTTACTACTACACTGAGTCCTCTATTGTTTTTGGTAAGTACATCTTAATTTTCTTCTGGTCAGTTGTGTCTCTGAGTTATATGTGCCAAAAGCCATTTTTTTCTGGAGTGTGTGCTAGGCGATTCTTGTAATATCCATGGAGTCTGACAGAAGTCTCTCCCTCAGCCTTGGCTCTGCGGGAACTCTGTGCAGTAGTTCTTGCTGACAGCTGAAGTTTATGTTCAATTATCCATCTCCAGAATCCCATTCCATTTCTCATCCTAAAATGAGTGTTTAAGATAAGTGAGATGTCTCACTCTCCAGAGCTGCTCATTTCTCTGTGGACTTTAAAGACAGGCCGTGTGACTAAGTCAGATTAGACACAGTACTTAGAGATGATTAAAGCTAAGTGAAATGTCTCTGGTTTGGCAGAGATTTGACCCTGCTTGGACTACATTCATATACAGAGAGAATTTCAGTGGTACCACAGATTTGACAATAACTCTTCAGGATATCATTAGGCTTGCAACATTGTATAAACACCTTGCTAGATTATTACAATGCTCAAAATCACAGTGTGTCTTCCTGCTTTGTCTGAACAGAAATACTATGGTTAGAAGTTAGTGCTGGTTTCAGCCCTACATGTAGGGTTTTGGTGACACTTTGGTTTCTCCCTTGTGGTGACTGCTTTCTCTGTGCTGCAGCACTCCTGCTGGAAGTGCTTACTGGTCTTGAGGATTGTTTTGAGGACTTTTAATTAAGTACTTACACAATACTTTAAACATGTCAGGCACTTCACCAATTCTAGGTGCTATTAATGTTTTTGTTTGTGCTTAGGATCACCTTTCTTTAGCTTAAGTAAATTGTTTCAAAAAAATTCAAAAGCAGTACAGAGGAAAAAAGTGTAGGATGTGGTAAAACTATTGCAAAATCCAGATCAGTCAAAATCAAAATGAGATATCTTGATACATATTTATTTGTCTATCTATATATCTGTCTTATATTTATTACCTTGTGTTATGCATGTCTCATAGTTATATTTATCTTTGTCTATAAAGCTATATATAATATATTCTGTACATGTTTGTACATTTAAATATTACTTATATGCATCCAAATGCTTCAGAGAAAGAGAAGTTGCAAGATCATTTAACATGGTATAAAATTTTTGATTTGGGTGAAATTGAGGCTCCACTATTTACAAATATTCTTCAGACTATTTTGGAATATGTATCTGATTGAGGAATTTGGTATGTAACTCAATTAAAAAAAATCTCTTTAGTAGCATATTTGGTAGATATTGACAATGTTTTTCCCAAACATTTGTTTAAATCTCTCTTCTTGAACTTGTTACTGACATCTCAGATTGCTAAAATGAGACAGTCTTTCAGCAGTCTTTTGAATGTGAGTCCTGTTAAATGGTTTACAACAGCAGTCAATCAACCAGTATTCAAAGCAAGAATCAGATGCTTGTTTGGCTTTAACTCAATCCCAGTATGACAATGCATAAAGAATTTATGTGTCATTTTCACTGTCCAAACAGAACTCTGCTTTGAATTATTTTTACATGAGCACTACATCTGACTTTCTCTAGCCATGGAGAGAATGGATGTTCTTCACTGATATTAGATTAAGAAAGTGCACTGTTATTATCCCCATTTTTCTCAGTTTCATATGGATTTAGATGCATCTTGGTGAAATAAGTGCATTTAATTTCTTGGTTTTGTACACATTAATATATATTTATTTAAAGCAAACAGGTGAAGGAAAACAGCTATATTGGAATAGAGTTTAAATTACTTATTTTATAATTTCAGAGAAGAAGAAATTGTATTTTAATGAATTTTAAAGTGGTTTAAAATGTGATTTGAATAGGGTTTTTAGTAATTATAGGTATCTAGAACATTAAAATAAGGGTGTTAATGTAGTTCTATGAATACATCAAAAATAGTGAAACTGAAAACTACTTAATACAGATGAAACACTGGATCCAGGTCTAGTTCTTCCTACATGTACATGTGCAGAAGCAGTTGTCTTTTCCTTGAAATACACAGAAATTACAGAAACAGAATTTACTTGTTACCTAGAGTTTGGTCAGAGTTGAGTTTTTTGCATTTAATATGATGAAAAGATCTAAAAAGGGGATCAGAAATAATGTTAGAAATAAATTCATAATGAAGACTTGTCCTGGCAGCCAGGAGGGCCAAATGTGTCCTGGGGGGCATCAGGCACAGCATCACCAGCCAGGTAAGGAAGGGCATTGTCCTGCTCTGCTCTGCACTGGGGCGGCCTCACCTTGAATATTGTGTGCAGTTTTCATGCCACAATGTAAGAAAGACATTAAACTATCAGAGAGTGTCCAAAGGAGGGCCATGAGGATGGTGAAGGGCCTTGAGGGGAAGCTACATGACAAGTGGCTGAGGTCTCTTGGTCTGTTCATCCTGGAGGAGACTGAGGGGAGATCTCATTGCAGTTACAACTTCCTCGTGTGAGGGGAACAGGAGGGGCAGGTGTCAAGCTCTTCACTCTGGTGGCCAGTGACAGGGCTCAAAGAAATGGCATGAAGTTGAGTCAGGGGAGGTTTAGGTTGGATACCAGGGAAAGGTTCTTCACCCAGAGCGTGATTGGGCACTGGAATAGGCTCCCCAGGGCAGTGGTGACAGCACCAAGCCTGACAGAGTTCAAGAAGCATTTGGACAATGTTCTCAGGCACATGATGTGACTCTTGGGGTGTCCTGTGCAGGGCCAGGATCTGGACTCGATGGTCCTGATGGGTCCCTTCCAACTCAGCTTATTCTGTGATTCTATGGCTGATAAGTGCCACAACATGTATCAGCTGCACATTTATTTTAAAGTGTGCTTAAAAATATGGGAACCAAAAGAGATTGATATGAATAAAAGGCAGAAGTAAAACACCTGCTGAACCACATCAGTATGCATCTCAGGTTAATCAGGTTTTGACAGGGTGTAACAGAGCAGCATCCACTAACTTCAGCAGAGCCTACACCTGCTCCAGAAGTTTTCTCTATCTCTGTGCCAGCCCTATGGGCTATGTATTCAGGAGTTAAAAATTGACGTGACAGTGAAGGTAATGTTGAAGCTTTGTCTTCAAAGTAGAGTTCAGTTTGCTATTTAAAGCAAACAAAACAACAAGCCAACAGTGTCCTTCTTTGGACCACCCACCTGATGGCAGCTGTTGTATGTCACCTCAAATCCCAAAGAAGATGAGTGAATGCTGGAAAGAATTGAGCTTTTTAATACATACTCCTTCACCTGAATGATTGATCAGTTTTTGATACCATGGTGAAAATGTTCAATAGACCCTCTGACTGTCAGAGGGAGCATTACGTAAATCTCATGTCAAATATACTTTCAGCATTAAGTTTATCACTTAATGATTTTCAGGATCCATTCATGAAGATTTTTGTAGACTTGTTTCAAAGTTGGTTTATAGTATTATCATGTAAAATGAGATTATATACACATTAAAGAGTGTTATCACATGCCAAGCTGTTTTCTGTGATATTTCTTCTGAGTGGCTTGCAAGAAGTTTATACATGAGGAGGTAGAAGGACTTAAAGCAGCCTGTTGCTTGGTGGAAACCACCCAGCAGGTTACTGTTACTTTCTGCACAGCCAAAATTTATATACCTGGAATGTGAGCCAAGCTGGAGGTTAAAGTACTCTTACAGTCCCCCTTAATTCTTACAATTTAGCAATATGGAAAATGAAATATCAGACTACAAATGTCTATTTTATCTGCATAAAACCATAATAATATGGTAAAACATAATGCTCCTTTCTGCTCAAATAATACTTCAAACAGATGCTTTTAAGTAGCAGAACAGTAGTGGATGAATTTGCTTTTCAGTGGAACTTTTTAGAAGTTTGGTGCCCCATCAAACTTTGTCACCAAGGTCATCCTGCAGTCTCACTGAGAAGGGAGACATCTACAGAAAGTCACTCTTCCCATCCTAAAGAGTATCTAAGTAAAAGGAGTATCTAAGACAGGAAGGATCTAAAAGGTATCTGTGAAAGGCAAGCTGTGAGTCTAAGATACACTGCTTGAGCAGCTGTTGATATTTGTTAATTAGCTTTCTTGCTAATTCTATATATATGTATATATAAAGATACAAGTTTTCAACTAAATGGCAAAAAGATGCATTGTATTTGCAGTCTTTAAGTTTCTAAGGGAGATCAGAAACTTAAAGATTGTGCACAGAACACGTTAAAAAAAAATCTTGCCGATTGCTGGTGTTAGGCTATTTAAACAATTTAAATAACATTTTAGTTACTTTAGTAAGCTTGATTAGGATTAAGTGGCAGAATTTATGCATCCACATTACATTTTATAATGCCAGCCAGGCAGCTTCTCAGCACCCATGTCTCAAACAAAGAATTGGATGCTTCTGATAGTACATTGTATATGAGCCCTCAAGACTGAAGGTATGTCTGTCAGCAATAGTTTTGGGAATACCCACAGAGATGAAAGAATTACGGAAGAAAGAACAGAAGAAGGAATCATCTGTATCTGAAACGGAAAACACATGTGATAATTCACACTATGAACTCCGAATAATACTGAGAAGAAACAGAAGACTTAAAATAAAGGAATTGGAAACTAATTCATAGTTGGATAGATTGTCAACATCCCTTAGTCGGCTCTTGATAAAAATGTAGTTACAGTATCAAGCAAAAAATACAGTAGGATTTCACCTTCATCATCAAGGTGAAGGTCTTCTTTCATCAAGGAAGAAAACATTTCAAATACAGTATGCAATTTAAAGTTTTGCCAGTTTGTCTGAAAGGTTTTTATAGTAGTACTGTCTTAAATGAAGGAAAGACTGCCATTAGACTGCCTGTAGATGCTTTCCTGCTTCTCCGTTTACTGGTGGTTTGACCTCAATGCGATTGATTTTATTTGTACAGCACTTAAGCATTTTCTCACATTTGGAACAGCAATGGTAACCACGTAAATGCTGGTTTAATTTGTCAGTGATTGAAACATGGACTTTGCCGGGTGCGTGCAAAGCCAACTTTTATTGTGCAAGGCACACTCTTACATACTGTTCCAAACTAGCAGTTCAGCACCTACAAACTTCAGCTTCTAAGGTTACATCTTTAGCGTCTCCAACAGCTACCGATTACAATCTCCTCGCCTAATCTCCTGATAACTATCCTATGTTTTTTCTCGCCTCTTGCTCTTTGTCTTCCTACTGCCAGACACTGCAGGCCTGTCTCTCCCAAGGCCCCAAGCCAGCCAAAGCCATCCTCCGTGGAGACACTGAATCCTCACATTAATTGTGCAGATTCTACACCCGAAGAAATTATACCTATTATGCATTGGTTTCTTTTCACTTTCCTTCTTAATTGCGTGACAGTGAAACACTTTTTGTAAAACAATGATACACTCTTTCGTTTTATCTGTTATATGCCTTTCTTTCGTCTTTGTAATTTCAAAATACTCCTAGGTTTGTTTCCTTCACTTCTTAATTTTCTTTCCTTCATAGTTTATATGTAGCTTCTACTTTCTACACCCTGTTACGTTGTGAGTAACTGTTTTTGAGTTTCTTGCATATCTGTGACACTTCTCCCAAATTTTAAATAATTATATGGTAGTCATATTGCTTCTGGATAAAAATGTCTTGGGTGGTTTCCCAGAGGCTGTTTCTTAGCATTTAAAACTAATAATTAAATCACCGTTTGTGTGCTGCAGTCTTGCACATGCAGTGTGCTCAGTAAGTATTTGCCTAAATAAAAAACAACAGGTATTATGTGCTAATCTGTAGTCTTTCCATAAAGCACTGTTTCTCAGCTGACACATGTGATAGAATATTGACTTATAAAATTTTTTCTTTTAAACATGGCAGAGAAAAACTCACATTTGGTTATTAACTTGGAAGCCAGGCTCTTTATGGACACTGACTAAAAAGTAGCAATCCAGTGGTTTCCTACATATGTCAAATATTTTTCGATTTCTGAGTGAGAATGGAGTGGTCCCCTCTTGATTCCTTCTCACTGCTCTTGCATTAGAACTTGATGAATAGGCTCTAGCAATACATCTCGTATTGCTACACTGGGCAGTTGCTTCTGTATTTGGCAATTTTCTGCTATTGAAACATTGATCATTAGTATATTGCATTTTTCATTATGAGATTACATTTTTATATTAATTTTGTAATACCAACTACAACCTAAAAGCTGGATACTTACTGTGTCTGGATAAAGAGAACAGGATAATTAAGAGGGAAGTAACCAATATGGTTTGAAAATGGAAGTTTTCATTTCAGAATAATATTTCATTGTTCTGAGGTTAATTCTAATGTTTGAGCTTTAATGTTGGCAAATGTATGACAAACTTTTCATGAGAAAGTGACAGGGAGCTTCGAAGACAGGAACATGATGTTTAGAATTTAATAATTTATCTCCTAGTACTGAAATCAAGCAAAAAACCTCATCACTTTCTGTGATAATGAGATTTTATTTATTGTATTTGATTATGAGATTTGCTATATTGTACAGGGTAATTTTTGCTACACTCTTTTTGAAATATAATAATGCAATTCTGTTCAAAAGACTATTTTCCTTTGTTTTTCAACAAAAAAGTATTTGAAGTAATGATGTGGTTTTGTGCCAGAGCTGTTATCAGTAGTTGAAAATAAGTCAAAATAAGATTTTCCAAAATGGTTTTCAAAACCATGTGTGAACAATGGGATAAAACTGATGAGCTAAGTCTAACAGGAAAGCAGAAAAGCCTATTTGACATCAGAAAGATTGTGATTCATGACTGAAAATTTAGTTGAGTATATGAAAAAGGCAGAGTTGATTTTTCACAATGTAACATAGTATGCTATAAAATACAATTTAATAACATCCAGCAGCTTAAGTGTGTCTTAAGTGTTTATGCTTTAAAGATATTTTCCTCAGCAGACTTTGGTCTTCAAACAACTAGTTTATTTCTAAATTTAGTATATTAAAAATACTGAAAATGCATATAGCATCAAGTTCAATATATCTTAATTGCAAAAAAGTAAAGAGACCACTTAAGTGGTGAGGAGTAAACTAAATATGTAATATTCCTTCATTGAATAGATCAGTAAAAGATAATTAATTTATATTCTTAATATTTTCCTAGCTGGCAAGGTGCTTTTGTTGATACATATTTCTTCTGTAGCATTGATATCAAATAGAAGGTAGGTTTGATTTACCATAATCAAATCAAGCTCTTTCTGCAGTTTCTTGGGAGTCTTTTTCAGTAGTTTGAAGGACCTGGAATGAAAGGAAAACCAGTTTTCCGTTGTTCAAATGTCACCATTTTTCAGTTGTTGCTGATTAGTGTAGTACTCTTACCCAGTGTGCTGTATGGTTCCACGGGGAGTCTGTAGATTTCCTACCTAATCCTTATGAGGTATTCTAAGATAGTGGTTGCAGATCAATACAGGTCTGTACCTCAGTGGTTATACAAATGCTGACATAAAAATGTTGGGGAAAGGGGCTTGTTTTGACTAGTACCACAACTTGCATTTCTCTTTCACAACAGTACTCAGCAATTAATAGAAGCAGGTGTTTCTAGGATAGAAACAATAGTTTTCTTATTCTAGACCGTGCTTAAAATATTTTTGAAGCCCCTTGTATTTGTAAAAGTAAGTTCTTTTAGTGGAAATAATTTCAAGATAAAATGTGACAGATTTTAAAGATGCATTGTTAATGTGGCTCATGGTATCATTTCTTGTTTCCAAGAAAACCACAATGCGCTGTTTCTTACAGAAGCAATAGAATAAAAGAGCAAGATCACATCAACCACAAGCTGAAACATGACATCATTGTTTTAACAGTAGCCTGCCAAGTTACTTGCTTTTAATCTGTTCTTAAACACAACCAAAAGGGTTGTCACAGTACCCTGTGACAGCTGAATACATAGTATGTAAACTGCTATTTTTTGAATGAAGATCAAATATTTAAGATCTGCATTAATATTTGATGATAGCAAAGAGACCTCATCCTCCTCTCTGTTTATAGGACAGTTAGGCAGGTATGCTGGATACAAAAGGTTGGAGATGTCACTCAAGCAGTATAAAGACCTTTGTGACAGGGTGCAAGAAGCAATTCACAAGCTTGTTGCTTTATTATATACGTGAAGTGTATTCATTTCTTCTTAGTGAAGTATATCTGAGTCTGCATGCGGACCCTTATTGTCAGCCATCCAGCCAGGGACAGTCCAGCATTGCACATAATCCCCCTGTCTGACATGTACCAGAGGATGTGGGGTTTTCACACTTCCTTTCATGCCAGTGACAATTCCTTATCTGTTCCACTGTAGGATTAAATGTGCATAAACTATGCCATGTTACTCTAGTGTTTAATGTACCTTGCTCACTTGTGCTGTGGAAGTGACAGGGAGCACTTGGGATCACGTGGAGGTGACAATGCTAAACGCAGCTGTTCTTCCTGCTTCTCAAGTGTGGGTGCCACCGCGAGGCTGATGCTATAATGTTTAGCTATGTACTAATTTCTGTACCAGCACCAGCAGCTCAGGTTTACATGGCCAAAGCTGTCGTACCCAGGCATGGGTTGAACATGCAAACATACTCATACTTACTAGACATACTTAGAGACGTGTGAAGATAGGCTTCCAGTGTATTTTCTGAGACAGTGTGGGTTCACACTGCTTGCATTCTGAGCAAATATCCGGGCATATGTGGTTGCCAAAATGCTGAGCTTGACAGCTTCAGTTGGCAGCACAGATTTCTATTCACCTGGGTTTGGATCAGCTGTGAGTACAGGAAGAGTGAACTCCTTTTGTCCTCTCTAGACTGCACGGTTTTACTTTAGGTAAATAATTTGGTTTCTGAAGTCCCAAGGCACTACAGTTGACCCTTTGACATGTACTTTTAAAAACCTCTGCTGTTACTTCATGTTTTGCAAAGAGCAGGTTTGTCTTACAGAATTCTGAGTAGCCACCCACAGACTAGGGATTACACCAGAAAGTAATTGCTGACTGAAAACTGTTTGAGAAACCCTTTGCCTTCTTAATAATTTATTTAGAGAAGCAGTGAAAATGCCACAATTGAATTTTAATACCTAGGCTACCATAGCTTTTTTTTTTTTTAATGT
>VZTN01001968.1:42746-60384 GCA_013400515.1 Erpornis zantholeuca | reverse complement strand
TTTATTTTCAAGTAATTTGTTTAGGATATGTGAGAGTTATATTGAGAAGGTTTTAGGTGGTCTGCACAGAAGGGGTTTGGATAAAGTTCTAAGATTCCAGCCCTTACCAGAGAGGACAGGACGTGTTCAAGTGGAGTGCAAATATATTCTGACACACACAACCCCATGAGTATCTTTCATAGAAATTTTTCTACCTGATAGCCAGCTTACTTTTTCTATTTTTTAGAGCATGGAGTAAAGAAATTGGGAAAGCTACAGATTTTCATTTTTGATACCAAAACAGTGAAAATATCTTGGCTAATATATAATTTACAATGCTATGCCTTGGCCACTCTACATTTATTTTAAATGTTAAGGTCATTTTTGCATAATTACCCAGGTATTTGGAGAGCTTCCTATAACACCCATTTATCCTGTCCAGTGCAAAGACATTGGAATGTGTGGCAGCATCTCTTTGCCATCTCTAAGCTTTCTTCATCTGTCTTTTGAGGTTAAAAAGGTATTACTGAAAATCTCCTTCCTGTCTGCGTTATTCAGTGATTTGAAAAAGAGGGAAGTAAATTCTAAAAGACAATGTCAGATTTTTTTCTGCATCTCGTAATTTTTAAATGTTACCTGTAAAGCACTCTTTTTCTTAGAAACCTGTATGCCAGTTATTTTCTGTGGATTTTGGCACCAGGCATTTGTTTAAACTCAGGTAGAGTTTGTACTCTTTAGAAAAGGGGTAAAAATAATGATTGATGAGTAATAGGAGGACCATGACCAGCCAGTTATTTTATGTGCATATAATTTTGTTATGTCAAAACATTTTTATTTATTTGTTAGCATAATTAATGGTGACAACACACCACTTGGAAAGTATAAATTGAAAGACAGATATTGTAATGTATATTTATTAAGTTTTTGCCATCAAAGATACGAACATTTTTATTCCTATGCGGAGTTTTTATTCAGATATCAGATTCATTACTTGGACATCACCATGAAACAAGCCCCTATACTGCAAGAATATAAAATGCAAGCAAATACATTTCTGAAGGTTTGCATTCAAAACCTTTAAAGACTGGCACACATTAATGTCCTTTGTAAGTCATTAACCCTTCCTTGTTAATTAAGTTTCTTCATAATGCACACATAATAATTTTCACCATTTTTTCTTCCTTAACCCTCTTTTCACATACAATTTTACTTCATACTCTTTTGAAGACCTTATGTAAGAGGTTACCAGCTGCAGTCATCCTTCGAATTCTTCTTTCCAAAAGTTATCTCACCGTTCAGTTAGATATCTACATATAAGATATGCTTGAAAAAATATTCTTTAATTATTAGGATACAATGTACTTGAACAGCTATTTTTTAGGCTCATTGACTCTTACTGCCTTTAATGGTAGGTTTTCTTCTCCTGCTGCCTCCCTGTATTCTTTATTACACTCTTCAGAGTTGCTTGGAAATGTCAGATCAAGGCCTGGAAAGTGGAAAAAAAAGGCCTAAACTATAAAAAAGTTGAGTTCAAACCAAAATAGACTGTTGTGACACAATAAGGAAATAGTCTGATCTTTTTTGGGTCATCATTCCAGGAAAAGTAGCAAGTCTGTACCTATTTAACATCCTACCCATTAGGCTAAGATATCTAGAAGAATTCCTTGAGTAATATCTGGATAGCTTTCTAAGATTGACAGAAGACTGAATACGTAGAGTCTCTTAATTTTAATGATGGGAAAGTAAGTTAGAAGAATATCACAGTGAAGTTTTAGACTTACTCAAATTAGTCAGCTTTTATGAAGTTGTTAGTCAGAAGTAAAGCTAATGCATATCCAATTTTGACTACTTTGAGTTTGTGAATGAATACAATCTTCTTTATACTGACATGTTTCCCCAGTATCTTGGCAGTGTTTCCTGCCTAACATGAAATTTCAGACTCAGAGATACAGGGAAGATCAGCAGGATTTTTCTTCTGGCAGTAATGTCAGAGTACCTGCACAGACATGTGAAAGGAAAGCCTGCAGAGGGTTTTTGTGGAGTTTTTTGTTTGTTTTTGTTTGTTTGGTTTTTTTTGTTTTTTTTTTTGTTTGTTTGTTTGTTTGATTGTTTGGTTGGTTGGTTTTTTGGGGTTTTTTTTTGCAAGGTGCTAGTTTTGACTCCAGTTGTAAATCTTCTTCACCAAATTTTAAATGCATAAGACTGACTCATCCCTCTTTTCTGCATAAATTAAACAGGCAAAAAATAACCTGCATTATAAATGGGTGTGTCAGTTGACTGCAGCATTTGAAACACACCAAGGCATACAATTAATAGAGCTCTATAAGCGATCCTCTGTGGTAGACAAAGACATTCTAAATGGGTGAATTCATTCAAGTGACAAGGTTGCACATTTAGCAGGCTTCAACTGTAGCACAAATGTAAATCTTCAGGTAATGAATAGAAGCCTGGATGGTGCAAGGAGGTGGTAAATTCTCACAGCAATTAATCTCAGGCTCTTTTTCATTAGGTTCCAAGAATTTTTGAATTTCTATAGTAATAAATTAGCTTCACCTAAACACTGTTTAAAGCACATGTAGCTTTTGCTCAAGCAGTGAAATGATTTTGCTGATCTCTACATGAGTTCATTTTTCTTCAGCAAACATGCCCTAGGAAAATGGAAAAGGATCAGAAATTGTCCTCTACCAGAAGGCAAATAGTTTCTGAAATTTTCTGTTTCTGCATAATAAGTTATGCACTCTTCTGATTTACAGACTGAGACCGAATGCAATTGAGGAAAATTAGCACTGCAGCTCCACAATAGACCCCAGCATATTTTACATGGATGACCTTCTCCTTGAGGAGAGCATGTATAAACAGCCCAGCCTCAGTCTCTCCCTGTAGATGCTGAGAATGCTCTGTGATAAATACAGAGTCAGACTTCTCCCAAAACCCTTCCCCCACAAAGGAGCAACTCTGGGTAGTATAAACTGAGTGTATTCTTCAAAATATGAAAATGACAATGGCAACAATCTTCCCATTCCACCAGCCTGACATATGCCTTCTCTGAGAACTTTAAATGCTGACAGGTCTTTGACAATGTCAAACTGTATTCAATTTTTAATGATAAAATAATTTTAGAGAGTGCTTGTGTGGTTTCAGGCTGTAGGTGTCTCATCACTTGTAAGGGAGTGACTGCTTCCTGGTTTTAGGCTGTGGATAGTGTTTCTTCAATCTGTTGAATTTAGTGCTGCAGCAGTTTATCAGCATGTGTTATATGTTATGTGAAGATTAATTTATTGGAGTGATGTTTTAATAGTAGAGAGTAATGGTACTGGTACATATATATGAATATTTTAACATTTATCAGTTATTTTATTTAATAACAGTCATCCTGAGCTAGTTCTTTAAAATCAGCTTCTATTAATCTTGTAATGTAACTGCTCCTGTAGACATTTCTTTTTGGGATGAAAGAGCACAACATGAGCTGTTGTACAGATATTCCTCTAATAATATAACTAATCTACTAAAAAAATTTCAATACTTGTTCTTATACAAATAACTACTTGACATTTCTGTCATAATGTACAGTGCAACTGTAAGTAAGAAAACAGGAACAACACAGAGCCATAAATTCACTAGAGACTGACAGATTATAATAGCAGAAAATAAATCTATATTTATCAAGCCAAATATATTCTTTTGATGGTAATACAATGGTCCCAGAAATGGATGTCATGTGATTTTGGAAGAAAGAGTGGTATTTAAAGTAGTGAACAGAAGCCACAAAGCTTTAATAGAGGATATAAAAACTAACCACTTGGAAAAAAACCCCTTCAGATAATTTTATAATGATTTTTATCAGTAGTCAAGGGATAAATCAAAATCAACTGAAGTATGCTATAGAAATAAAATAAATACATTTGTGAGTATAAACAAGAATATCAATTAGAATAGCCTAGAACCAGCAATATCTGTCAGTTGTTAGTGGAGAAAAGTCAGATCCTGAGTCTTTGGCAACAGTATTTTGAAGAGCCCTCAGGAGTATTTATTGTGCAACCCAGCATCACATGTGTGATTCAGCCTTCTGACTCAAGGTTTTCACTGATTTCTTGATTTTCTGCATCATCCTGCAGAAAATGGCAGAGTTGCAATAATTACCACTGTCTTTCAATTATTGATTAAAAAAATACAAAAAACACCCCCAAAAAGCCAAAACGAGGCATTGGCATCATTCCAAAGTGTTTTTTTGTTCAAGGACACAGAGATTGCTGCTGCTGCTGCTGCTCCTCCAGAGTGGGAGGAAGCACCCTTCCTGCTTTCAGCCAGGATTTTGGCTCTGTATCTCCAGGGAGAGACGGAGAGTTTTCCTTTTTTCTGGGAATTTGGTTTCTTCTTCTTCTGGAATGGTTCAGAACACCAGAACTCACTGGGAGAACTCTCCAAGGCCTGGAGGGGCCTGTGTGGCTGTTCTCCCTCTGGAGATGGGGTGTGGCCCCTCCAAGCCGTGGTGTGAGCCTCCCAGTGCTGGTGATTCAGATCAGATCAGAAACAGTGCAAGGAAAGTTCTTGCCTCAGCTAGCGAACCGACTAAACTTTAACTCTCTGTCTCTCTCCTGAGAAAAAGACTAAAAACTCGGGAAAAAGAAGCCCAGCTAGCTCAGTCAATAGAGCATGAGACTCTTAATCTCAGGCTCCCACGTTGGGTGCCACTAATTATTTGTGCCTGTTTGAGACAAAATTTGGAGAAATGTCCGAATTTGAACATCCTTTGATAGAAGGCGGGTTACAGCTGCCCCTCCCCCACCAGGTTCTGGGAAAAAATGTATTTCCTCGGCAGAAAGTGATGAAAAACACCTATTTAGTTAACAAACACACGGGGAAAAAAGTAATAATGCTAAATTAGAAAATCTCTTTCTGTGGAGATAAACCTGGAAGATTTTAGAGTCCTTCTGTGTGTGTGGTCTCTCTCCTCCTCTTTGAAGCTGGGTTTTCCCGAGCCCACCTTCAGGCCTCAGTGGAGAGTTGTCCCAGTGAGTTCTGGTGTTCTGAACCGTTCCAGAAGAGAAGAAGTAGAAGAAGAAACCGAGAAATAAGGAAAACTCTCTGTCTTTCCCTGGAGATACAGAGCCGAAAAGCTGGCTGAAAGCAGGAAGGGTGCTTCCTCCCACTTTGCAGCAGCAGCAGTAGCAGCAATCTCTGTGTCCTTGAACAAAAAACCGCTTTGGAAAGTTCACTTGGTTTTTTCTCTTCCCCTCTCGGGCTGAGTTTAAAGGCACAGAAAGGCACAGGATTCATTTCTGGGCAATATGGGATACAACATCATAAAGTCATCCCAAGACACACTTTTGTCCACAGCGCTGGAGTTGGTCGTGGAACTAGCTTGACTTATGTAGATTTAGTGCTCATTATAAAAACCGAGATTAAAAAATACAGTAAAGAGAATCTGATAATTATTATCACTATTAAAAACAGAATTACATTTAATAGAAGGAAAAAAATAAACCTAAATATATATATAGTATATCTCTGTAAAAAGCATTCTAAATCAAAGCAGGAAGATTAAAGTTTTCTCATATAACATCCCTAACAAATTTAATTACAGCATTAGAAATGAAAAACATTTCAAACTTATCCACTATTTACAAACAATCAGAAAGCAAAGGAGGTGAGGTGGCCTGTGAATGCTCTGTGTTTATTGCTCTGGTCCTCACGTTCCTTTTACTTACAAACATTATACCTATAGAAATTATTGTATTGGCCACAGACTTCTAAGTGTCAGGCAAAATGTCCATTAGATGGTATATCAGAGATAAATATTTGTATCTCTGAGATGCAAATGTGAGAAATGCAGTTATGTAATTCATATGCATTGCTAGTGAATCTCTTTATAAATTAATTTTCTTCATTAGAGTTTTCTATTGATCAAAGGGAAACTTTGAAACAGTGCTTTGATGGAGTGAAAAGTTTCTATGCCTTTTTTCTTCAGATTAGGCAGCTTTATGAAGTTTGTTTTCTTCTGGATAACACAGCTGGAACCCGGGTTTTATTTGACTAAGACTCTTGTTCCTTATATTACTTTTAGGCAAATAAGAATATAAGGTAGTTGCAATGCAAAATTGCTATACTAGCAAATTTGCACTGTATTGTCCCTTAAACACAGAATTTCATAACACAGATTTTTTCTAACTATAGTAGAAAAATGTGAATAGTAAATATATATTTAGATACTTGTCATTCTTTGTTGACTTTATTAACTTTTTAAAATATAAATTTCCCCTCATTTGTTCATCATTTCCCCTGCTGTATTTCCTACATTCTTTATAAATTAATGTCTTTCCTTATCTTCTACATTTTCAAAGTAACCACCTGTCTCTGGACTGTCTGCCAATCACTATTTCAGAACTAGTGGTTTTGGTTTACTTGGCAGGAAAGTAAATATGAAAGAGTGTCAGGTGTTCCTGGAGATAAGCTTATCAGATGTAAAATGTCCAAGACTGACAAAAATAATTATAGTTCTAAAAGGAAGTTTAGAACTGATTTTAGTATATCTTAATTTAGTTGCTTTCCAAGGTGTACTTATTTTCTCTCCTATAAATTATTTTGTGACTGATGCAAAGATTTTAATCACAGAGATGAGGGCTAGAGCAGTATTCCCAAAAAACAGCCTTCTGCTGAATTCCTCAGAGATGTCTTGAATACTGGAAACATTGAGTTTTATTGATGAGAATACAAGCCCTACATTGTAAATTCTTGAGTTTGCAGAATTATGTTACCAAAATGTTCTGAGTAGATTTGCTGTCCCTGAGGAGTCCTACCACCAGCTACCACTGTCTTTGAAGAAAGGAGACAATAGGAGAAACTTCAAGACAACTGCAAAAAAGAGAAATTATTAATATAAAAAAGAGATGAATAAATGATAACTTAAACCACTTAGTTTATGTGGTGACTCTTTAGTGCTTTCATGAGAGAATAATTCCACTGGAAGGCTCTAAGCTCAGTCTTTGTACTGATACGATAAATGGATGTGGTTTTTTAGCAAACAAAAAGATTTTTTCAGTGCCAGAATCAGTGGCTTTCTATGCTTTAATTTTCATTGCCTGTTGCCTGCCTTCAGGCAGAGGGATGTATTTTGTGCACTAATTCAGATATTCAGGATTATGGAATAAATAAAAACATTTAAATTCAGATTTTACCAGGTGAGTTAGAATCAAATAACATTGAAGGTGTTGCTTTTTTTTTAATGCCCTCTTTTGTTATATTTTTCTTTATTCTGTGTTCTCACTCAGTGAGTCCTAGCTCCAGATCTGTACTCTGGAAGTAGTCATGTGTTTTATTGTCTGCTGTGAACTTAATGAGACCATTCATATTTGCTAAGTTTAACATGCATGTAACTATTTGCTATGCTAATTTCTCCCTTGGGTTTCTATTTCACAAGTACTATAGTTCAGAGTTAACCAGAATTGATTTTATTTTACAACACAGTGTTGTGTTGTAACCCCAGCTGGCAACTGAGCCCCTCTCATCCACTTGTCACTCAACAACTGCTGCCCAGCCAGTTCCCAAGCAGCAGCCCTGTCCAGCCTTCTCCCCAGTTTATATACTGAGCATTATGTCATATGGTGTGGAATGTCCCTCTCACCACTTTGGGTCAGCTGTTCCGGCTGTGTCCCCTCCCAGCTTCTTGTGCCACTCCAGCTTTCTCACCGGCAGGGCATGAGAGGCTGAGAAGTCCTTGACTTATAGCAAGCACTGCTTAGCAACGAGTAAAACATTATGGTGTTATCAACATTATTCTCATGCTAAATCCAGAACTGAGCCCTGTGCCAGCTATTAGGAAGTAAATTAACTCCCTCCCAGATGAAACCAGGACAATATACATGTGATTCCTCCCCGATTATAGCCTGAATCTTATTATTATTCTTTTTAGTGTATTTGCTTTTCAGTCAGAAAGGCAGTGGCAGAAAATTTGGGCTTTGTGTGTGTTTGCAGATAAACCACTTAGTTGCTCTGTGAAATATCTAACCTCCTTATTTTACTGTGAGATTTATCATTGGTGGAGAACCCCACATTTGGTGCAGGAAGACAAGGAGGTGTTATTCTCAAAGCCTGTTCTGATCTAAACTTCACAAGACCTCTGAAGATACTCTTACAGAGAAGTCCAGGATTTGAAATTTGTGTATTTTAGCTACAGTCTTTTAGCCAGGTTTGCATGATGAATCAAAGATTAAAGGTAGATGATATTTGAAAAAGTCTTTCCGTAGCAAAATTGTCTAGTGAAAATATATATACAAGGGGAAAAATAAGTAATATTTGAACTTTCAAACTTTTTATGTCCTTGGTCTTTTGTGATTTGTTTGGATTTTGAATTTTTTACTGGGAGAATATTAAATTTCTACTGTAATTACTGCATGCTGCTGCATATGGGCATTTTGGCTTTCTTGCCATAGGAGGGTGCGCCTGGCAGGGAAAAACACCATGACTGGCTTTGAAAGCAGTGTTTTACTACTATCAGATTGTTAGGCATACTGGATACAGACAAGGATTTTTAGGGTTTAAAGGGTTGGAAATGTCTGACTACTGTGAACTTTTGAGGCTTTTAAAAAATAGCAGAGATGCAGGATTTGGTGCATTAGCTTGGGAGAAAGTGAGCTCCTCTTTGATATAAGAAGAAATATAGGAACCTGCAGGATGAAGGTGTTTTGGTGATTTTCATTCTTAAATATCTGTGAGTATTTAATTTATTAAAGTATTTGAGTTCTTAGCATTATGTCAGTTTGCTTTTGTTTAAATGTATTTGCCTCTCAACAGGAGTTCCCTTCATTGTGCTTCATGTAGAGTAATTCCATAAATTCTCACTATCTTGGTGTAATGTCAGTGAACTTATGTCAATGATTGGCTCCCTGACCTAAAGCACATCCATATCGTTGATCACTGTTTGTTTCCCTTATTGATTTTTATTCAATCAAACCTTTACAAGTGTTTCTTGCTTCTTTTGGTTGTAATTTAGAAATGCACAGGCTTGTTATCTCATTACATAATTTGTCCAGGTCTGCTGGGAGGTAAACGATCTATCTGTGATTGCCACTAAGAAAAACCAGGAACATCAGCAGAATCTTTCTTCCAGTGACAGTCACAGTAATAGCCAAATAACACACTAATGCCTGATAATTTAGTCATTATCAGAGTTTGGGATGGACACTTGTATCTATTTTAGAAGTAGGCGATTTAAAAAATCAAACATATCAAGGAACCATTTGTAGCAATGACTTAGACTGAGACTGGAGTTTCTAAATTCAAACAGTGACTTTTCTCATTTTTCCACTCAGTTTTTTCCTATGTCAGATGGAGATCTATTACACCTACTTAGCTGTAGGTGTAGGTGTTAGTGTTGTCTCTTTGTCTCTTTTTTCTATTAGAAGGCAGAAAACCCTATGTGTCTCTGTGACTTTAGGAAATAAATTATGCTGTTTTAGCAAGCCCATTACAGAACATTCACAGTAATAAGAGACTGATTCAATGCAGTAAACAGAAAGAGAATATAATTCAATGTAAAAGCACTCCACACCTGCCATGTTCTTTTTCAACTGCTACTCTTTCAAGAGTCTTCCTTTTATAAGATCATTAATTTGTTTCTTGATTCTGCTGCCTTTAGTGAAGAGATTTTACTACTGTTTGGAGTCAGTAATCTATCTCTTATTACTGTTATTTGATTATCTATATCTGTGAAGGCATATTTTGTGTACGAGCCCATTTAATCAGCTGATTGTGTTATGCAATATGTGGAACTTAACATGTCAGTGTTGAAGCACTAGACAGTGTGATTAATCACTCTGCTTATTGGTATAAGCTCCTGCTTATGAGCTTTAAGGAGCTTAGAGGGAAATCAATTTCAGCTGTTAAGACTGGAAGGGAAGGTAGGCACGTCTTTTTCTTTTCCATCTGTTTGCATCTTTCTGTGACTTAAAAGTTTAATTGTTGCTTGATGTGTTACAGCTGTTTCATGTTGAATGCAGTGTTGCTTGTTTGTTGCCCTTACTTAGGATCTTTTCACAATCATAGAGGCTTCTGGATGGTATTAGTGTATGGATTTTACATCTTTTTTTGATAAAATATTTTAAGATGTGATTCTCTATGTAGAAGTGAGGGTTAGATTCAGTAAGATTTTGGGTGTTCTGCCCCTGACTCAGTGAAGAAGTTAATGTTCTGAAATATTTTGTCTCACATGTCAGCAAAACCTGTATGTATGTGAAGTTCTAAAATGCTCAGAGATGGATCGATGAAGGGACAAGAGCTAAGGGGCTTTTGTGCCCTTGGACAGGCCTGTGCTTTCTAAGGAACAATGGAGGACATACCGTGAGGTACCTGTTCTGCCTTGAAGTAGCACTCTTGTGGTTTGAGTAGCTTAAGAACCAGGTACTAGGGCAGGTTATAACTGCACTGCTGGAGCAGATGCTGAGTATTATTCCTTGGGTTAGCCACAGCTTTTGTTTTTACAGTGCTGATTTATATTCCAGCTAGTGTATTGTGGGGCAGGGAACACAGGCACAAGCTTGCCCAATGATGTACATGAAGTAAAGTGGTATGGTAGTTGACATTAACCAGGTCTAACAGCTAAAGTGACTGCGATGCTCTGATGTTCCCATTCTTACAGAAACCTGCTTTAATAATTCTAGGGATTAAATAGCAAATTAAGTCAAGGAAGTATTTGCATTCATTATTTATCAATATACCTGTCTGTCTGTCTGTTGGGTTAGCAATTTTTGTTGTATCATAACCTATTTGGATTACAAAGTTCTTGACTTTTCTGTAAATAATGGTTTGAAACGGATGTAATAGAAGTGTGGCTGTTAAGTACAGAACTAAACAGAAAAGTAAGTGGACATTTTTTCATTTTGTTTTGTTCTTGACTCCATTCGAGTGGGGTTTTTTAATAGTCCTATAGTTGTATGCATGTTACCTGTGAATCTGGAATCTTCCTGTAAGAGTGAGATAGAGTTCTAGAAGATAAGGTAGTGTCACAGCAGATTTTGCTATTCTATTTTGCAATCAGTTGATGGTATTTGAGGAAGACCTGAATATTCCTTCCATCTCTTCCATCTTCCTGCCTATATGCTATTATGAATTATATATACACCTTAACTTATATACCTCATACCCCTTTCCTTACATCTTTACCTGTTAATCATCATTAACAGGTAACAGAGCTTATAACAGAAAGCTAATTATATTCCTGGAAACCACATGAACGGCAATCCCTTCATGCAAGAGGACAATCTGTTCTTAATATCTTTGTTACATTCTCCACTTTCTGATTATAACAGTTAGATATCTTGTAAGAGCTTAGATATATTTTAAAGCTTTATGTCACCAAGAGGCTTTAGCTAAAGGAGCTTAAACAATTTTCAGGTAACAAATTACTTTGTGTTTTCTGGCCTGTTTACACACATAAGTACTTGATGTGAACTGTTGCCTCCAGTAATTGTGGTCACAAATAAGTTTTATATCAATGCTGCCAGTCCTTATGAAGTCTTATATATTACACTTTTATAATACATCTTAAACTGACATGGCTTTTATATGTTTGGGGTTTCTTCAGCTTTATGAAGGACCCTCACAGATGAATAGATGCCTCACAGATTAAATTCAGGAAAAGCAATGTAGATGCACACATTTTTTCTTAGCTTTGGCTTCTTGGAGAGATTATGATTTAGACTTTTCTTTAGGTAGAGATCTATGTTCTGGATTTGTACCTTAGAGCTGATTAAAAACTGTGTGGCAGGGTTTTTCCTTTATGGTCAGAAACACACAAATTGAATAGAGAAAATTTTACTTCAAAACAGCTTTATTTATAAATATTCCTTAAGGCCAGTTCCTTTCCTGTCTCGTTTTATTTGTTTCTTCCTTATTTTTCTTGCTTTTAATTCTGGTCACACTCCTTAAATCATGTTCCAGTCATCTCTGAAGTGTCCTTTTTTCCTTCACCTCTGCTCTCTTTCAGCATTTTCATATTTTCATTGTAGAGTTTTAAAGCTTTTACCTTCCTATCTGTGAGCTTTCCTCAGTGCACACAAGAAAATAAACATAGATGCCACCTCTATGGCATTCTTAAAATTCCCTAGAGACATGGTGCCTGTCAGCTGAGTGCCAAACCACACAGAAGAAATAAAAGTTATCTTTCTGAGGCATTGAAAAAATGTTTGGGAAACAACTTGCCATTTTCTTTTCTTTTCCTGATTTTTTACTTTTCCTATATTTCCCAATTAAAGGTCTAGTTGCATCTTTCCCTTAGTTTTCCTTAGAGGTACACTTTTGACTAAATGACTCAATTATATTTTCTGCCTTTGGGATAAAATTTCAGGATGGTCTCACTTGCAGAGTGGGCATCTTGGTTAGAGATATTCACTTCATCAGCTGTGGTGTTTCGGGCCTGCTATGATTTAAAATGCAACACCGTTTCTCCTCCATGTGTCTAGACCTCAGAGCATTTCTCTGTGATGTGGTCTAGAAAAATTTTTGGCAGTCCTGATGCAGTCTTGTGTGCACAATGACAGGTTAAACCACTTCTTGCATGCCAGAAATTTTGTCTGTTTGCAGAGTAAGAAATGGACCATCATAACCACAGTGTGAATACAACAGCTCTTTAAAGAGCTTCTTGAAAATACATATACCCATCTAGAGAACATTCTTCTTCTGCCTAGGTTTAATCTTCTGACAAGAAAAGCTTCATGCTTCTTCAGGAAGGCATTCNGAGTTGTCCTTGGAGAGCAAGTTAGAGGTTTTGTTATGTCTATCTTAGCATAAGAGAACAGCACTTAACAGCTACAGAAAACTTCAGAGTCACACTATCAGTACAGGATTTGAAAAATATAAAAGTTAAAACCTAAGGCATGAATGCAGGTTAAGAAAGTTGCAGAGCTTGACAAAGTCTTCAGAAGTGTTAATGTCGACATCGTCAGCTAAGTACTGGCAAGTGAAGCTTGTTGTCCTGGCAATGTTGGGGAGTCAGAGCCCATGGAAAAACAGCAAAATGAAAAAAACATTGCCCCACAGTCATAGGAATAGTAGAGGCATACCTACGAATATGCAAACCCTTCACAAGATAAAAACTAAAGCAATGAATAGTCTTGGAGTTATGGAGATACAGATTCATCTACATAACTTATAAAACCTTTAGAATATAAACGGTTTCTTCTTGGTTCTTAAAGCTTTGTTACTGAAATTTATTTCTCTTACCGTCTTTAATTTAAACCACTTAGGTGTAGAAATAGCTTGAATAGGAAAACTTAAGCTTTATTTATTGAATTTTTAAATTTAACTCCAATTCTCACTCACGGGGATAGGAGGAGAGAGCAAACAGTGCATGGTTTTGCGTTTCAGGGGGAGCACTAAATTGGGGACTAACTTTCCTAAGCCACAACACTGCTTCAAGCTATTGTCCTCTCATTTGCTATGAGATCAAGAAGTGTTTTCAAAATTATACACGGTAGATCTTACACATTGCTTATAAAACAGAATTAGGCGGAGAATCCATACAAGACAAATTTTAGAGTTCTTCCGAAATAAAGCCAGAGAAGTACAAAGGCCTTGTAATTAGCAGAAATTAACTTTAAACAAGACTATTATCTAAAATTAGTTCTGGGTAGGAAATGCTTTCCAGTCTGAAAAAACATGTAAGACACAAAGCAGGTTACTGCTCTGCTCTGAACACAGAAGGGACAGGGAAGCAAAGGGCCCAGAGTGCTATTTTCATTCAGCCCAGAATAACCAGCCATTCAAAAGGAGCCAGACTGAATTCAACTCTACCTGGGGAACCAACATGCCTCTTGCAGACCCCTGAGTGGATTCCCTTTGCTCCCAGTCTGTGGTGTCTCTGTGATTCAGCTCATGCTCCACAGGTTTAATGAGAAATTAATCACTGACACAGATTTTGCTCATTTCTTGATAGAGAATGTAACNTGCTGAAAGTCTAAGTTTTTTTTCCAATTTGATGATAGGGGTATTTTCCCAGTTGGGACTACTTTTAGAATCTTATCTTTTCTTTTGGCTTGAGAGCAATGCCTGAGACAGTAGTCTTTAGTTCTTTTAACTTAACATGTTGTCTTTTGATGAATAAAAATTAACTGAGCCAGCAATGTTTATATATACAAATATACACAAATGTGTGTATATCAATCTATCTCAAAAGATATAGATACAGATATAGATATAATATCTATATATAGGTGAGTGTGCCTGTGTGTATATGTATAAATATGTACTTATGAACCCATGTATATTTTGCCTATGAGCTCGGGAAGCTATATGCCTTTTGTGACATAGAGAATTTTAAAATTGTTTGCATAATGTAATTATATAAAATAAAAGATAAATGATCAATACAAACATCAGGATGTGGTGAATGCAGCATTTTAAAGACAAATTCTCCGAGGTGTGTACTTCTAAGAAATAAAGAATCGAATGCTGCTTGTAATTATTGATAATAATGACCTGTATCCTATGAAAGGATTTTAACTTCTGCCAGGGATAAGTATTTTTCCCAACCAAACAGTGTTGAGCTTTAGTTTCTTATCTTTTAAAGATGTTCTAAATAATGATGAAGTTACTATTAAATGACAGAAGATGTAATGTGAAATGATTAAGAAAAACATTAATACTGAATGTTATGCCTAATTAGAATGATTCCTTTCTAACCATAACTTCTAAGAGACAAAAAAAAAATCTTATTAGCAATAATTTCTAGCAATAAATCCAGTTACAACTTTCTCTTTCAGTAATAAAAGGGAATTATGAAAAAAACCTCAAGAAATACTTGACTAACTAAATACACACTTTTGTCTGAATTAAGATTGAAACAGATTCTTCCTCCTTCTTGCATAAACATCTCTGTGTATGGTATGTGAACTGCCTTTACTGTGGAATAAGAATATCCATACCCAACAAACTTTTTACCCTTTTGGAATAAATCACTTTCTACTCCCAACACTTTGCTAAACTTCAGTCTTTTTCTTGAGGAAATGGCATACATAGATCTCCTTAAGGACTATAACATTTCACAAATAATGGCAGCAGCCATAGTAAAATGCTTGCCTACTCTGTTATAAAGCTACTATTTCCTCTCAAGCCTGTATTGTGTGATTTCAAATTACTCTTAAAAGTGCAATTTTATACACCCTCAAGCAAGATTAGGCACAATGCATGTTTAAACACCAACTGGTATAATATGTTAATCTCACATAAGTGTTGAATAAAAAAAAATACAGCTTGCTTATTGCAAATGTCTCTTGTCAAGTAATCTTAGTCTTTCACCAAAAGCAAATACTATCTTTCCCTGCCATCATGAAATGAAAAAACCTTTCTGTTAAAAGATGGTCATTAGTCTAGTTTCATGGGCTTAATTTAATGTCCTCGCAATACATTTATCATCTTTTTTGTGGCTTATGAGGTTTGGGGTTTTTTTGTTTGTTTTTCAATTCTGTCTTGCATAAATGGGAATATTTTGAAAACATTGTGTGTTTCTTCCTAAAGTTTATCTTGGTAATCAACAGATTTCCATTTTCTGGCATCAAGAAATAGCAAACCAAATCCATTCAGACAACCATGGGAAGGGAGGTCAAAAGCCAAGAAATTAAGATCAATTCTGATTTATAATAAGCATACAATAAAAAATACTTGGAGTAAGACTTGCCTTCTGTTTTCCTTTTTGCAACATACCTGACAGGACAGTCCCTCCAAAGGGAATTGTCAACTGCTCAGGCTTGGTGGTAATGCCCAGGTGCCTCCCCTGTGACAGGAAGTTTCATGCTGAATGATGTAATGCTGTGGATCTTGGGCCATTTTGGGAGTGGAAATGACTACTTTCAGGCATGTGGATGTCTGGTGTTCTGCCCCAGAGGGGAATTTCACAGGTGAACCACTGATGTTAAGGACATTGGCATCATAAACGCACTATCCCACCTTGCAGGATTTGCCTCTTATCAGCCTCTTCCTTTATCTTGCTCAATACCCATCTGTAGTCTCTGGTGATGGGTGTGCACCTACTCTGCACCTGGGTGGCTACTGCAAATGGCCAATTGTTTGATTCATTAACCATTAGTATTCCAGTCTTTCACTGGCATGGACAGTCATGCCAGGCTTCTGATGAGAATAGGGTTGGCTAACCAGGAGTAATAAACACTTTTGTGCACTGGGCATGGGAAGGATGGATTTGGAGCCAATTTTTACAGCCTAGGTATTGCCTACTGCATTGATTTTTTTGTTCAGACAAGAAATAAATCAATAACTTTGGGGTGAAGTTCAATGTCCTTATAATACTCCTGCTTTCAAGGTCTTGCAAGGACCCAATTAAGTAAAAGGTTTTAAATTTATTAAATACTTTGTGTGTGTGTTCACACAAATATTGTGTATGGTAATTGGCTATATAACATTGGCTGATACTCCAGCTATCACTAAAGGTTTTTCAAGAATAAATTACCATAACTGTATTGGAGTATATTTAATGACAAAAATCAGACACTTCTAGGAGGAAGCAGTTAGGGTATACACTATAGAGGTCCATTATCCATTGTTTTTAATACCACTGATTTGGAATATTTTATCACATTGTTAGAAGTGGTTTTCTGATTCCTACAGTGGGTATCCAGTGCTACACAGACATAACCATTATGAATGGAAATCAACTTATACAACTGGTGATGCTAAATTTCTTCTTGAATAGGGATGTAAAGTTTAATTTTCTCAGAATCCTTTGGTCTGATAATTGTTTTCCTGATGTTGTATCCAGCCTCAGTTTTTTTCCCAATTTTGAAGTATTTCTAAGTATTCAAGAGCCGTCTGCATACAATTCTGTGCAATGTGCTCCGGGATGACCTGCGTGAGCTGGGAGGTTGAACCACTATAATCCCTTTTGACTTGGCTCATTCTGTGATTCTGTGATTCTGTGAGGAAATGTGCCTAAAGCAGTTCCTTGGAATTAAGTTGGAATTTTTTGAGAAAGCTGCTGATGGTGTTGTACAGCTTGCAGATTTATATTTTGATTTTGAGTTTTTAGTGGCACATGATATCAGACCTGATTCTGTCTAGCAGCCCATCATTGTGTTGGTTTAACACAGGCTGATTTTAGTGATCGGGAGAAAAGCTGCTCAAAACTTCTATGTCTGGCACAGACCCAATTGCTGAAGGCTCTGATGGTGAGCAGGTTACTAGTCCAATTAGAGAAGCAGGTAATGCCTCTGTGATGACATATTTAAGAAATGAAAACTCCCAAGGGGTGGTGAGGTGGCCGCTGGGGCCCATCCCGGTGGGGGCTGCTGGGAGACGCCCGTGGCTGGGGCCTTCCTGAGGCAGGGACTGCATGGCTGGGGCCCTCCTGAGGCCGGGACTCTCCTGAGGCCAGGACTGCATGACTGGGGCCCTCCTGAGGCCGGGACTGCACAACCGGGGCCCTCCTGAGGCCGGAGCCGCCTGTGCAGCACCAGTGAAGACCAGGTGGCCAGGGCCAGCCATGCAGTGCCAGCAGGGACGACATGGCCAGCAGCGAGAGACATGGCAAGCAATTCCCCAGTGAGGAGCCCAGACAACATCAGCCTCTCAACTGCTACTTACAGACACCAACTTTCTTCTAACTCAGAGAAAAAGGAAAAGTGAGGACACCTGAGGGAAACCAACATGGCGGTACCAA
>VZTN01001968.1:14709-42722 GCA_013400515.1 Erpornis zantholeuca | reverse complement strand
TGAGGAAAACCAACATGGTGGCACCGAGGTCAGTAAAAAAAAAGGAGAGGGAGGAGGTGCTCCAAAGGCTGAAGCTGAGAATCTCCTGTGAGCCGTAGTGAGGACTATAATACAACAAACTGATTCCCTGTAATTAATGCGGTGCATGGGGGCTGCCGAGATCCATGTGCAGCTCATGAAGAAGAGTGCTCCCACTGGAGTGTGTGGATACTGAAAAGCTGTAATCCAGTGAGGAGCTCAAACAGAGAGAGATGACACTTGCTTTTGGAGATTGAGGAAGAGAGCCTTTACTTCCAAACAAGAACAGCACATCCTTGAAAGATTAAACTCCATGAACTAAAATAGCCCACGCTGGGCAGTTGTGGGAAGGCTGCTTGGCCCATGGGAGGGACTCCCCTTGCAGCAGGTTCGGGGAGGACTGCTGCTTGTGGAAGCTAAAAGCACACTAGAAGAGTTCACAAAGAACTATTGAAATGAGCATGCCTAAAGCCTTTATTAATATTCAGCTCTTTATTAAATAAATCACCTGGGCAGGGAGGGCTCAACTGGAATCGTTCCCGTTGTCGTAGCTCCCACTGACAACCCGGAGGAGGCAGTAGTAGTTTGCAGGTTTGTTGCCAGAGGAGGAGGAGGGGGCATGCAGGTCTGTTGTTAGGATGCAGTGCAGCAGATGCCAAGATTCTGCCCTCATGGATACCCTGGGAAGCTTGCTTTCTCTGCTTGGAGTTCAGGGTACCCACACTAGTCTGGTTCCTTGTAGGTTACTGTGATGGCCCAAATCAGGATTAGGAGATGCATCTATCTTTTCTTCGACTTGGGGTGTCTTTTAGATCTTCTGATTGTGCATTGCCACTTGTCTAAGTGGCTCTTCTTCTATAAAAATTATCCCATGGTGCTAATGGTCTCTTCTATTTGCATATGCCAGCTTCCTCTGGACTCGGGCTCTGCCGGAACAAGATCCAAGAGAGAAAAAGGGGGTTTGATTAGCAAAAGCTAGGCAGATAAGGACAGACAATTGGGATAACCAGTCTGGGATTGACTCTTTTANAAACCCCTCTGCTCTCAGCTCAGTTTATTTCTTACACTGTGTCCTGTGGGAAGGATACCAGGGCACAGCAGAAGAAACTCTTTTGCTTAAGCATACAGAAGAAAGATTTTAAGAAGTGAAATACTGACCAAAACCCCATGTTTTGTTTCCTTGTGTGGTCGGTGGAAAGAGGGAGGGACTGGGAAAGAAAGGTGTTCTGAAAATTCACTGGTTCTCATTACCCTTTTTACTTTTAAATCTGTTAAGAATAAATCTTCTTTATACTGTTTAAAATTTGAACCTGCTTTGCCTTAACTTGTTTTTTATTTTCAGTAATCCTTATCTCAACTCATGAAATTGAAGTTTTCAATTCCATCTCCTCTGCTCAGCTATAGCAGAGGAAAATAAGTAGATGGTTTTTTTTGTGGGTGCCTGGCACTTAGCCAGCTTCAAACTGCAACAATCATACACAAGATCAAATGCATAAGTTGAAACAAATTGGGTTGGATCTGGATCTTAAGGTGTTTCAGACTAATATAACCCAAATTCTTATTTAGTGCCTACTTCTGCAGCAAGATTTCTCCTAAAAGTTAAAGCAAAAACTTCAAACGTGTAAGTATAGGTTTCCTTTTGTTTCTCCAACAAAACTGTTATTTCAAGGTTTGTTTATTTGTTTTTATAGTGTGTACCTTTAAGTATTTGACTATATAGGAATTCCAACTTCATAAGTTTATTATAGTGTATGTTCGCAAGGTGTGCATAAATCACGTATTCTGTTGTGAACTGCACAATGGATGTGTAGAACAGTGTAAATAACTGATGTATTTTGATAACTTGAAAGATCCAAAAACCTGGAAGAAGAAGGAAAGAAATTATTTCTGCCTTTTGAAATGATGCATTTTAAAAGTAGTATGGAAAAGAATTTTAGAAATAATTTTAATTTTTAGATTAAAGAACTTAATTTGACACTTTGATTTTGTGTTCCCTGAAAGCTGACTAATGTGGTGAAGGTAATGAGAATGCATTAAGTATTTTATTGGACATACTTCTGACATTTTTGCTGCAGGTGCCCAGCTGAAAATCCAGCCCTAATTTTGTTGTACTTGTGTTATTCATAACCTGGTGAAAAATTGTAGAACTGGTAGAACTTCGTCTTGCTATGGGTTTGTTTAAAGAAATTGATTAGACTACCAGAATGCTATAAGGTAGCAGAAACACATACGTAATTTGAGAGTTTGTCACTACAACTACTAAAAGCTACGTTTCTTTAAATTGTTTTGAATTGATAGTGCACGGATTCTTTATTTATATATACATTACTTAAGCAGAGAGGACTTAGAGGCTCAGATATTGCTCATTCCAAGCATTATGTATTGTTCAGCCATAGCTACTGATAATATCTTATCCTGCTGACATAAAATTCTTCAAATAATTGCTGACTGACAACACTGCTTTTGATAGGGTAGATCACATCACAATGTCTATGACACAGAAGAAATTTTCTGAAGGCAGACATCCAAATCAGAAAAAGTCTTCTCTCAGCGAATGCCTATCTACCAAAGCCATTTTATTATCTGCTCTGGAAAGGCTGTAAAATTTTCTGGACATAGCCTATAAAGAAAATGTTTGGACAGATATGAGGCTTCTGTTTTAATTATATTCTACACAGAGGTAATTTGTAGGCTGGAGAATATCCTAACAGAGTTTATTGTAGGTTACTAGAAGGACAGCTGCATTCTCTTTGTACTTCCTCCTTTTAAGCTTTGTCTATTAACTTGGGCACCTATTCTAAGGTATGAAAACCAACATGAATAGCACAAATTTTCCATCACCCCTTAGGCAACAGTGGAACAATAAGTTCTTCAAATCTTGCTGGTCATAGGAGTAGAAGAGTGAGGATTATATATTTATAATGGAGGGTTTGAGGCAGAGGCAGTGGAAGCCAAGGGGGCGTGTGGTGTCCCCCCATCAGTACCTCCTGTGGTCATCTTCTGAGGATGGATGTTGTGAAGAATTTCTCTGTGCAACAAGGAGTATCCAAAACAATACAGGGGTTCTAATGTTTTAGTTCCATGTGAGAGGTAAACATTTGTCTCCAGTGCAACTCTCTCTTAATTACAATGGCTTTTCAAGCTGTTTTCTCTCAGGGAAAAGTTTGTTACCTCTTTTGCAGTGGAAACTGCTGCATGAGCTCCTTATCATGTTCTGACAAAATTGTCAAAGACTTAACTAATCAGGAACTATCCCTGTGGCAGAAAGGCTGTCTTCTTGCTCTAAGTATTTCACTGACTGTCTGATGGCAGTCAGTGACTAGGACTTTGCTATCCAACTGCTAGCATTTGGAGCAAAATTTGCAGAAACTTCTGAATTCCGTGTGTTGGCTACATATTAATAAGATGGGTGAGGTTACTAATGGCCACTCTGACGCAACAGTTTCATTTAGCTTTCTGGTTTTGTAAGTAATGGTAAGTATCCCTGGCAGTTATAAAGTAGAATTTCATAGTTTTGAAATATGACCATGTTTTTCCAATAAATTATTTTATGGATGATATCGTTCCTTGCCTGTCTTGCACATTTGCTTATAACTGATTCTTTCTGGAAGTTTCACTTAAGGTAAGACTTTACCATAAACTTCTGTTTTTCTTTTATATGAGTGACGGCTAAAGACTGAATAAATTTGCAAAGAATTAATTCTCTTAATTACATTGTATTTTATAACCATAGGAGTTCTTGAATGGATCCCCAAAGTTGATGTGAGAGCCTACCACTTTTATGAACATAAATGCATGAATGAGTACTTGGGGACCAGCTCTTGCTACTTCTAGAGATAGTGAATAGCAATTTACTTAGTAACAGGGCACTTTTATCATTTAGCTAGCTTGCTGAGTAGGAAGTCATTCGGCTGATAAAGGTTATGTGACTTCAGTTCATATATCTGTGTGCTCAATACAAGTGTGTTTGGTTCGCTACACTTGGCTATGCATTAAACATAAGTTTGATCAATTGATAAGTTGTCCTTGTTTTGCTGCGATTTAAAAATGTGGGTAGCTAATGGGAGCACTGAATAAATATTATTTACGCTACTACCCATGGAGTTCAGACTTTAGCCTGATTTTCATTTGAGGCATTACTACAGTCATCTCTGTGTTGTATCTTGCACTTATGACTAATGAGAAAGAGTTTGGAAGGGGAAAGATGACATGGCAATTGGCAGTAGAAATTGAACCCTAGGTCAGCTGTGAACTTGCAGCCTGTTGAGAGGCATGGGGCCTTCAATGGCTGTTATCAGATCCAGAGTCTCAATACACTGGCTAAGTATATACCACAATATGCCAGTTAGTGGGTGCAAAAGTGCAATTTTCTATATGAATTCTGATCTGTAAAGGAAGCAGAAGAGGAGATTTGGTAAAGTGGTAATTTATATATGTTCTCACTTAATAAGTTTGTTCACTGGGGCCGTAGAGAAGGAAACATGAAGGTGTTTGCACGCATTTCCCCAAAAATTAAAATGTAGTGAACTACTCATATGAGCCAGTATATGGTTCAGATAGGATTTCCTGAGAATGAATATAAATATCACTAATTCTAAACTGCAGCATTACTGTGTGATATTTTGAACAAAGATTGTGTCTGTCTTGTTCTGAAGTAAAACTCTATTTACTGTGTCATGTACAGATTTTTTTCCACTTTTGAGAATGTCTCCCAGGCAACATTCTTTTTGCAGGTGCTCCCTAACCTCAGCTTTGCCCTGAAGTGGGCTTCTCTAAGTTTGACAAAAGAAATGCAACAACAACAACAGTCCTTGCTGCCCCTTGCTGCACCTATTTTGATAGGCTTTTGCTCTCAAAGATGTTGTTTTGTAGGACAAAATTTTTTAGGCTTAAATTGGAAAAGAATCAGGATCTAGCAAAATTCGGGGATAGTTAGAGTAAGACCCAGAGGTCTCTGAAACAAAGGAGGTTTCTGAAACAGAAGGAGATTCTTGAATTCTCACTTATTTATAAGTGAGAAAAACACTTTCTTACTAGTTTTCTGTAAAACTGAACATAAAATGACATAAAGAATGAGTGCATTACCAGAAATCAAATATTTTTCATTTAGTGGCAGTGCAAGAGAGACCCTTTGCTTATAATCGTATGTTTGCTTTCTTATTCACTGGTATTTTTTGTACAATTTTACAAAAATATGAATAATTTTCACTTAAATTGGCACCAGATATCAGTGGGGGGAAAAAAAAGGAACAAAATTTAATAGGTTCAGTAACAAGAAACCACCTTCTTCTTTCTGTCAATGGTTACTTTTGATATATAAAAATGGTATTTCCTCAAATAGTCTAGAAAGATATTATCATTTTATGGCACTGGATTTCATATCTATTTATAAAGCTGCACATATTTATCTTTAATTTTT
This sequence comes from Erpornis zantholeuca, assembly GCA_013400515.1. Classification (NCBI taxonomy): domain Eukaryota; kingdom Metazoa; phylum Chordata; class Aves; order Passeriformes; family Timaliidae; genus Erpornis; species Erpornis zantholeuca. The sequence goes on along the minus strand of VZTN01001968.1, from coordinate 37,285 downwards.
CCTTGGAAAATACTCTGTGACTGTTATGTTTTATGCTGGTGTCTTAAGTCTGATAATGGCAGAGTGGTGTCTAGGAAAAAAAACCCCAAAAGTTATGCTAAGGTAATTTTCTTTGCGGGAACTCTTACACCAATAGCAGTGAAAATAGCTCCTCCAAGTACTGTATTCTCCCTCTTCCAGCAATGTGTGTACAATCAGAAGATTCCTGCAATTGCAGGAAAAAACCGTAGATTTGATAAATTTCTAAATTCAGTACAGATTCCCTATACATTAGAAATCTCTGGTCACCTAGGGGACTACTTAAAACAGACCAACCACAGAGTTTCCTGCTGTTCAACCCAGACTCGCTAATTTTCAGCAAAGAAAATATATGCAAATTTTATCATGTGTAGTTGCTTTATGTATTCTCAACAAATTATGATTTCTTTGTGATTTTTCTCTGATTATACACAAAGATGAAAAAATTTTACCTAGGTAAAAATCATATATATCAAACCACTTGAAAATCTGAAGTTCCACAAACTACTGCTTTGATTCTGTCTCTTGTCTTTAATCATGCTAAGGAATTCTGGAGAGAGTAATATTGAATCATTTCATGCCTTAGTAGAGTTGAACGTGGCTGTTATGTCCTGTCGTGTTCACAGACGTAGCTGAACTGGTGCACTGTGGGATGTGAAAAAGGCTTTTAACAATAAACCATGCTACTTACCTTCTTACTTCCTCTCTACACAAGGATTAAAAAGTATTGTCTCTACCAAATTAATTAAGAGATTTCTTACACTTTCTCTCCATTAATTAATACTGTTGGGAGGATACCATTAACTAAATATATTAATGAAAAACTGTGAGATTTTGGGGTAATTTTTAATATCTGCTAAGAATTAGCTCAGTTGCATGAATGTGAAGTATTCCCTGAAACATCTGTGTGGACAATCCCTAACCTGGCATAGTCTTTCAGGATGGCAGAACAAATACTCATTTAACTACCTTTTTTTCATCTAATTAGGTAAATTCTGTTTTCCCATGACAGGCTTTTGAAAGTAAAGTTCTTTAGGAGTGTTGATTCTCTTAACAAAATAATCTTGTGTGGGCAGTCAGGCAGAAGCACTGNGGCACAGATACAGAGAATTTGAACAGCTTTTTTACAAAGCATATGTGCATTTCAGAAAGAACCTATAGGTCTAAAAGCAACTGCCAGTGTCTTATCTTAGGGCAGAAACTGTACCAAAAGAGTCAGTGGTCATTGGTGTTTCCTTTTGGGGCAGCTAGAAGATAAACAAAACAATCGTCATAGATGTCTTACTGAGGTAAATGCATAGTTTATCTGTAATAAAGAAAGAAACTGATATAATTCCTTGCAGTTCTGATAAGGGATGAATTAGGGGAAAATGCCTCACAAATCAAATTAAAAACTAAGTGATAAAACCATCCTGTTGCTCTTTTTTTTTTCTGCACATTTATAAATTCAATGTAAATGAGTGGTTTATAAATAGTGCTCTCTATTTGTGTCACATCATAAGGTACCACACAGTGCACAAAAAAGCATGCTTAATTAAATTCTGGAAGTTAATAAATTGCTTCATTTTAGAGCATATTTTTAATAACGGCAAAGTGGGAGGACAAAAGTATAAGAAGATATTTGTAACTGCCAGAACAGCACGCTGAACAGAACAGAGATATCACTTTAAACAAGACTTACTTTACAAGTGGAGAAAATACTCTGTTTATTCCACAAAATCTATTGAGAACAGCAGTTGGTTCAGTCTTCAAGACCTTCCACAGTTTTGTTATGCAATTTCTTGGGAAAGAAGCAGAGGAAGAAGATTTGCTGATTTGATGGTGTTTTATTTGCCATTAGTTAAATCTTCTGAGCCAGGAAAATTTATTGGTTTTTTTTACAAGTTTGTGTGCATCTGTGTGTGCATGCCTTGTCAGAATTCTACTTAGTATAGAGCTCTTATTTTTCCAGATGAACATAGCATTTGGAATATAAGAAATATAATTTTAGATTTATCTATAAAATCAAAGAAAATGCCAGTTTTTATATTGGTTTCCTATAAAACAAAGAAACTTATATAAATGCACTGCAGTTCATTTTTCAATTCCATCAGACTAATCTAGACTCTTACATCAAAATTGCAAGTAATGCAATTTGATGATTAAAATATTCTAATTGGTGGGAGAGCTCTGAGGTTTGATATGCTTAATTCTTTTTGAGGTATTTCAATTACAGGTAAAATACTATGTAAAATGCACACAGGAAATACTGGATAAAACTGTTAGTATTACTGCTAATTTGCAAGAAAGTATGGGCCTCAGTCCTACAAAATAACATTGTTGTCATGACATTTTTCCTTAAATCACTTCCACATTTTGTACAGAGATGGAAATACAATGAAGGGCATGTTGAATCCTAAATATTTTTTATTTTCCAAAAGCTTTTCAGAATTAGTGAAATGCTAGTCTCATCATTCTTAGTAATTTTTACAATTTAGTGAAGACATCAGGAATTATGTGATAACAGAAAATACTTACTGGACAGATACACAGGAATATGTATCCTGGCATATTTCATTCAAAACATACATTAGTCAGGGTAAGACTCACAGTGCTGCTGGAGTTGAGTTCACGGATGTCTTTTGTACGCAAAATGATATATGCAGTGGATTGCATAAAAGTTTTTTGTAATTTCATTATAAAAACAACAGTATCTCTTCCTTTAGCAGCAACCTTTATTCTGCATGAAAGTTAAAATTCTTCAAAAACCATCCTCAGGAGTTCATACACAGCAAAATGTCATCAACATAGCTTATGAGAAGTTCCAAATTTTCCTATCTTAAGCGTTCCAAAAATGGATGCTCTTCCAGCAGAATAGTTGTGTTCCTATCCAGTCAAAATTAACAGTGAATGAACAAATGCTTGAATTTGCAGTTCTGAGACTGTAAATTTGTAGTCTGAGGCTTGTAGGGGTTACAGGCATTAACACTGAAATTTCTGGCTTTTAAGATTGTGAGAATGGTTTGTTATGAAAATATAATGTAGTAGCTAACCGTCTGTCAGTACAGTATTTAAAAACAACAGAGAAGCTATCTGCCAGTATAGTATTTAAAAACAATATCAGTTGGTACAGTAATTTCTTATTAATAATAAGCGTTTCTTATTTCTCTTTACAGGTTAAAATTTAAAATTCACCAATTTTAAGTGAAACAGAAAGAGGGGGAAAGAAGAGAAGGCTTTTGATAGTCTGAAACAAGGCAAATGAAAACAGGAAGCAAAAACAACCTATTTAAAAGGTTTGTTTGATGTCTTACTAATTACGGCATAGGATCTTCTGATCAGAGTTCTTCAATACCCACTGAATTCATTATTACTTTAATAGCACAGGAAAAATATAGATGCTGTAACTTGGGTTCAAGGTGTTCAGGGATATTTGTGCAGAAAAAATATTATTGGTGATATATTTAAGTGATGGACATATGATTTGGTCCATCACTTCTATTGTGAATTTGAGGTACATTTTATTTTTGGAATGAAAGTAGTAAGCTCAAATGTTCAGCTCTGCAGACTGCGTGTACACTGATGAACTACTGAGTCTTTTCTATTTTTGTTCTAAGCAGATCAGCATATTTCTATTTATTTCTATTTTAGATGTTGCCAGTTAATTTAAATACTTCTTTTTGGATAATGGCCCATTTTGTTGGCTTGCTTGTAAAGCAGGAATGGAAAATTGTATTTACTTTTATCAGCCAGTTCAGTTCTTTGTCCTTGATTTTCAGCAATAGTTGTGAATCAGTCATGCAGCATCTTCTGTAAGGTTATTGATATGCTGCAGCTGCAAAACTCCCTGAGGCAAATGTATGGAGATGGAGCTCAAAAGACCAAAGGATGAAATCACTATGAGAGAAGAGAGGTGGGAAATAAATGCTGGTCAAAGTGAAAGTATGCATGAAGAAATAATTCTCCGGCAGCAGGACAAAATAAAGAAAAGCTCCTGAATACTACTTGGGTGAAATATTGAAAACAATACATTAGAAACATAAATGAGGTTTTGGTGTGGGGTGGCATGTTCAGTTGAGTTCACACCTGATGCTTCATGCCTTGAAGAGAACCAGGCAGCTGCAAAGCCCAGGACAGTCTGTCCCAGAGCTGCCTGAGAGCACACTGTGCCCACAAAAACCCCTCTGGTGTGCAGTTCCTCTTTTGCAGACTCATAAATACTCTCCTAAACCTTTCACAGGAGACTCCTCTTTACATTTTGAGAGTTCTCAAGGAGCTGTAAAAAGAGGTAGTTACCAGGCCGTATTTGGGGGTTGTAGGTTGTGCTGCCAGTGGTGATGGTATAAGAGGTGCTTTGTATCAACCACTTCCACTTGCCTGCATGGCAGGACACGAGCCAGGTGGGTGGAGGAGTGCTCTGCCTATCCCTTCTGATGAGGAAATATGCTATGGGTAGTCCTGTTCAGACACAAAAGGGGCAGTGCTGCCCAGCACTACTGTTCTGCTTTGTGGCCTAAGGCCCATTTACATCCTGCTCTTTTATTTCAGGCATATAATCCTATTAATATATTATGCAAAATTTATGAATTTGTATGTTTCAGTGGTTGAAATATTGGATGTTTGGCTTGTATAACATGCTGAAAGATGGATGAGCAAATATGATTCATTACACAGATAATATAGTTTAATATGACTCTGAAAGGAATATCAAAGTCTAATGGTATTTAAAAAACAGACTATACCATCACATACCGCTGTTCTGATTGCAACACAGTGTTGTTGCTCATTGAAGTTCTGCTCTGCTGATCACTAACTTCTAAGAATAGGAAGCCATCCCACGCAATTAGCAGTGGAATTTGTTAGTATCAGCTGAACCAGGAAAATCCATGGCAGTAGAAAACAAATACAAATACTAATCTCCAAAATTTTGCTATGTCAAATATTTGTCAGTTAAAATTAATATAGGGAATATATAATTTTTTGAGACCAAATACAAAAAAGTAAATAAGGTCTTTCTTACTACTTCTTATGATGAATGATATGTTTTCTTATTATAAGATATTTATAACAGTTACAAGGAAATTGCTTAAAAAATGGATGCTCATCACTAATCATCCATTTCATATAAATAAATAAGGATCTTAAATAAAATGTATGACAGATTTGAATAATCTAAGTACATATTTTAGAATCTTCCTGAACTACCACTGTAAAAATTATGTGATTATTTATTAAAATTTGTATTTTGATTCAGATTCTTCTACCTCTACTCAATTGCATATGTACGATATACTTAATGAAGATCCTAGACAAATGGCTAAGAATTATTCTTTAAATGGTATTTAGAGATTGGCCAAGGCTTGTAAGGCAGAACTTTTGAGCTTCTATATTTTGAGTTTGGTCACTGCTCAACTTACTAGAAAATTACTTGTGGGACTAGTTCTCAGTCCTGTTGAGAGCCAATGAAAATTAAATGTCAATTTTATTGCAGTATACTATGCAGATACCAAGATAAGGCTACAAATATTAAGAAAATACAGTAAAGAAAAATATAGTTTCTGTTATATAGGTTACAGTGTAAGATGTGCCCAAAAGTATGTATTCTGTCACCATCTTCATAAGCTGTTGAAATCAGGTGGGGCACTGCTCCCTGCCTCTAGACTATCTCCTGTTAATGGCCCATCAGTGGCCCATGGCTCACAGATAACTCACTCCTCCACTATCTCCTGTTAATGGCCCATCAGTGCCTTGCCCATGACTCACAGATAACTCACTCCTGGACTATCTCCTATTAATGGCCCATCAGTGCCTTGCCCATGATTCACCATCCCATTGTGAGATGTTCCACCCAGAGGGAGGAACCAAGCACTCCATCCTGAATACAAGCTGAGATCTTGAACACCACAAGCAAGCACTATATATGCACCACTGGGCCTTCTGAGGAAGACCNGTTTGAACCAGTGTTTTTTTCTGCCTTGTTTTATATATATATATATATATATTAGTAAAGAACTGCTATTCCTATTCCCCATATCTTTGCCTGAAAGCCCCTTAATTTCAAAATGACAATAATTTGGAGGGAAGGAGGTTTGCATCTTCCACTCTGAGGGAGGCTCCTGCCTTCCTTAGCAGACACCTGTCTTTCAAACCTAGACATGTTTAAATTATGCTTAACCATTCAGGAATCTACTAAATCCAGAAAACTGGCCGATGGAGTATGCCAAATGACAGTAATATCCAGGTTCATAATTTCTACCAATGTAATTCTTCCATTTTAGTAGGGGTCACATACAGATGTTATGTCTGGTCAATCATTTTTCTCCTCTGACAAATCCAATAGGGTTATTGACTCTCACAGCTACCTCCAGCTCATCAGAGTTCTAGATCTGCTACTTCATAAGTCTAAGGCATTACAATAAATGTATGTGTTTCATACATTTGTGTCATAATAGGTTCTTCTTTGTCACTTCAAGATCCTATTTGTTCATAATTTATAACATTTTGAGTAGCTCTCACATTTTTTTGTGCTTTTCCTCTTCAGCACTAGCAATACAAAGACTTTCCAGAGGAGAAAAACAGCCAAAGAAAAGGAATATCCATTTGAGTCAATCTCAAGGATATTTCTTCTAAGAGTATTTAAGTTGTTGCAGACCTCACTTCTCTATAATTTTAATTAGAGATTAACCCCTTGGGTTTCTTGGGACTTGGGGGTTTTTAGCCTTTGCTTTTGTTTTTTAATTCAGTGAAAATTTAAAGAAGTCTGTATCATTATAACCTGTCCATGGAAGACCACAAGAAAAAGTATTCAATTGAAAACTCTCCTGAGATTAATGCTTATCAGTGTCAACTTGAAGACCACAAAAATGTATTCACAGAGCTGCAAATTCTTTGTATAGCAAACTCAAGTCTGTGAATAATCATTGTTATTCTCATAGCTTTCTTCTATCCCCCAAAATAGTCCTGGTGGCTGCCTCTCCCTGACTGTCATGACAGACATGAATGTATCAGCAGCCTCTCCCTGCTGCTAGAGATTGATCTACCTAGGGAGGGATCCATCTCAGACAACAATCATATAGCTGTGAGAAGTACTGCCCAGTGACTTCACCTTTTCTTCTTTCATGATCTATTCCTGAGGACAGGTCTTGCCCTTGGTCTCTGCCCGAGGTACATTACAGGGGTGCTGCGTCTAGTTCCACACTGCCTTGACTCAGGCTGGCTTGGCTACCTGTATTTACCCTGGACCTGCTTCTTTTCCAGGGCTGGTGTGGCAGACACAAGTCCCTCAATCACCCCTATGACTATTCCAGCCCCACCTCGGTGCCCTCATTTGGATGTTGTGGACCTGCTGCCTCTGACCCCTGGGATGTCAGCACTGATTCACCTTCCCTGGAAGAACAGCCTGTCCTTACTGCATCCTGGCACATGTGTAGAAAACTGCCAGCAAGAGAAATTTAGTCTAATGCAGTAAACATTGTCTAGGAGAAGCAGAAGTGTTTTTTAATGCATGCTGCCCAAACATGCAATCAGACAAAAAAAGGCAGAAGTATGAGATATATATATATTTTTTTTTTGGCAGTTCTGTATTGGCACCTGGCAAGTAAAGACAGAGTTAAATTTAATTTCTGATATTTTTCATCATGTCAGAATTGTTTGGGCTTTTTTCCTCTGCAAAGATAATTTGGTGACCTAGCAAATTTATGGAAAAAGTGATTTTTTTTCTTTAAATATTATGGTTTTCCTCAGCTGAAGTTTCTAGAAGGAAAAGAAGAACCGTTACACATTAAATATGCCAACTGAAATGTCATCCTTCATTTGAATTAATCTTTGACATTTCCCATGAAAGAGTCTGTGCTAGGATATTAACATATATTGGCAGAGGTCTGAAGTAATTAATATGTCCAAGAGAAGCTGCTAACAAAACAAAAAAGGGAATAGCTTGAAAATATTAAACTCCAAAATGTCTTTGATATAGTTGTTGTTGATGACATCTGGTTTTAGACAGGAAAACAACATAAACACCACTGAAGGAAAGAGTGGGACTAGATTTTTCCTAACTTCCTAATTCATATGGTCTTAACATATAAGGTCATTTGAATTCCACCTGTACTAAATATTGAGCTTGCTTATCAAAATCGGTGCCTACAAATATCCAGTGTGAGGGCATAGGAAACATAAGTTTTTTTCTGAGGTTCTATTTAAAATTCTATTTTTCTATTTCCTCTGCTCCAGAGCTTCTGTTGAAGGTTTGTTGAGATGAAATACAGCAGTAAAAACATGCCTAACAAGTGAATGAAGCATCAGGTTTACCAGAAAGTTGAGATACCAGGAAGCGCAGTCTGTCTGTCACCTTTACTATAAGTGTCTCCAGCACTTTGATAGGAAAAACCTGTTGGAGAGGGAAGGCAGACCTGCTTGTTCTTCCATACATGCCTGGTGGCTACACATGCTAGAAATGCTACTTCCTGAACAACAGTGAAATGGATGTCAGAATGTTCTCCAAGTCCAATATCAAGGGTCTTAAAGCCTTCCCAAAGTGTTTCTGTGTTTACCTTGCATATTTCTTTGCATATCAAATGGAAACGAGGTATATCTCTGAGTATCTGGGTTAGTCAGCAGACCACATGGATGAAGCTTCACTTAAGAACAACACAATATGGTCTTTTGTGGATCTTCCTGAGCTCTGAAATGGGGAGTAAGAATAATGTGAACAAAATCAGGTATGCCTTACAGGCACATAGTCCATTAACCTTGGAGTCTTTCCTTGATTCTCAGTGGCTTTGCATTTTAATGCTAATTTGTGTCTAGTTTAGATCTGAGAAACAAATTGAGAAGGTGAGGAAAAATACTGAGATGGGCACCGACACTGTTGAAAAGAACTACAAGTGACAGCTGAGGGTGTCATAGCTGAAGTGCTGAAGTTTTCTGTAGTCCGTGTATCCTTAGCAGAGCAATAAGGATTAACATCTAAAAGCAAGTGATCCTTTTTTTCCGTTTCCACATAGTCTTCTTTCAGTTGAATTTACTTTGCTTAATTCTGTAGTCCCACCTTACTCCTTATGTATGACTCTTATCTTCTTCAGCAGAACTTTGTGAGATGAGATTTACCCCATGATTATGATCCACAAGATACCTGCAGTGAGATGGCTGCGGCTGGAGTGGCTGGAAACAAACCTAGAAGGTCTTTTCTCATGTTCTTTGTGGAAAATGAGTTATGAAGATAGATATTAAAGCTATCTACGAGTAAAACTAATGTCAACTGCAATTGATTGGGACTGTCTTGATAGTCATGACAACAATTGTTAGGTTGTCTGATTATATCATTATTTTGGAGAAATGTAATTTTTGGCAGTTTCCAAATGCTCTGAAAACAGATTCCTTATTGACCTTCAAAAAGTTACACAATAATAAAAAAGCTATATAAAATCTTAATAAGCGTTCATGTTATCAGAACTAATTTAAAATTCATTTCTAAGCCCTTTATCCATTTTGAAATTTTTAATTATTATTCATGCTTTTAAGTTGATAAGGGACCTATACTTCTCTGTTTTAAGATTGTTTTGTACTTGGAAAATTTCTCCAACTTACATCTCCTTCCTAATGGGAATAGAAGTATAACTAGCACATTCATGTACAGATTAAAGTTTCACTGATCAGCTTAACCAGTCCAGTGAGAATAAAGTAAACAGCACGCAGAGGCTGAGTAGGAAAACTCTTAGGTAACCTAACCTATTCTGAAATGACTGACACCAATGGGGATACTATTAGTAATACTTACAGGGTCACAGTCTGTGTCAGTTATGGTTATAAGGAGGAAATATTAGTAGTACTGACCTCCTTAGAAGGAGAAGTCTGGATATTTATGCATTTAGATCTCTTCACAGCTCAACACAAAAAATGCATGTTCAGTCGTGAACACACAATTTCATTAACTGGTATCCCTACCCATGGCCTGGGGGATTGGAACTAGGTGATGTTAAAGGTCCCTTACAACCAAAATCATTGTATGATTCTATGATTCATTATATCTTCAATCGTTTGGCTTGCAGCTGAACTTTTTAAATTAAACTGAATGTTGGTATTCAACTGAAGGAAACAGGTTTTCATATTACACTGATCATTTAGTAAGGTGATCTTGAGATGCTGAAGGTCTGCTAATATTCTCTCTTCTGATATTTCCTTTCCGCTAAAATCACACTCAGATTAGCAACAGAGTTGCATCAAGTGACTTAGGCTCTTTGTGTCTTTGCACGATCCATAATAACTTTCCATGGTGGAGGAGTAAAAGCACAGGGATATATCCTAGAAGAATGTCTTTCTTCTAGTGAAGTAACTGCTCAGGGGCACAAGAATAATATCTGCTGTAGAAAAAGGAGACAAACACATTTTTTGTGTTTCATAGATGGTAGAAATACCTTCTACTTTTATAGTTGTAGTTCCCTTTTGAGAAATTATTTCTTTCTCCACTTTTTTTAGTATGAACTTCACCATTATTTTGTTTTCCACTGCTGGATCAGCTAACATAGGATTATGCAGAGTAATTAAAACAATGGCAAATGCAGGCTGTGTCACTGCAGAATTTGTTTTATTTTTTAAAACCAAAACAATTTAAAAATAATCTTTTTTGGGGGTTAGAGATATTTGGAAGTATAAACAAGTACCTTAGCTGAAGAAATAGTAAAGTAGTCAGGACTGAGCTGTTTCTGCTTAATGTGATCCTCTAACTCAAGCTAGAAACAGTTAACATGGGTTATAACGAAATGTATTATTTTCCTGGTAGCCATTTCATTGATTTAAAGGAATATTTGGTAGTCTCAAATTTATGATGGAGTTCTAATGGGAATGTCCTTAATTCTATGAGCAGCAGAGAAAACTTAAAGCTCAATCGATGGTAGAGAGGTTGGAACTAAACAGTCCTTATGGTCCCTTCTAACACAAACAATTCTATTATTCTGTGTATGTAAGCATAACAACATGCTTAGAACCTGGGCTGGACTGGCAGTAAATACCTAACTCAAAGCATGGAAATTGCTGTTAAGAGGCTCAAGTAATTCAGTGAAACCACAGTCACAGCTGCAGGAGTCAGCAAAGGCAAGCTGTAGAGTGGTGGAGGAGGAAGTATGGCTGCTCCTGGGTGAAATGGCTGATACAATCTGAATGTTTTTCTTGGTTGTTGCTGTTGCAGTGTTTAAGTGCTTTTATTGATGATCATTCCCACAGTATGTAACTACGGCCATATGAAAGTTGAATCATACGGCCATACCAGTCAAAAAAGTGTATTAATGTAATGCCTTAGAGCCTCATTGAAAATTCATCACTTGTGTTTCCTGTTCTCCTACTGAAATGAAAATAGAGATTAATTTTCAGCTTCTTTTCTTGGCTTCAAGGTATGACCAAAGGCTTCTTTCAGGTGATAAACACTGACTGATATTCAGAGATGGTTTTCTTGCACCACTGTCCATCTTGAACACAATCATCAGCTCAAGAGCTGTAGGGTTTTCTGTCTGGTGTCACAGTGGGTACTGGACTTGCCTTTTCAGTAAAAAGTTATCCATGACCTTCTAAAGTTATTTTTACCCTGAAAAACAATTTACCCATAATGCTATTTCTTCAAGAAAGCAATTTAGGACCTACAGTGCAATTACCAGAGGTTTTATCTTGTATCAGTTATCAATTCGCAGTTGGGAAAAGAAAATACATCAGGATATGACACCTCGGGACATGCAGGTGGAAGGTGGGGAGGGGAAGGTGATGGAGTGATGCTGATAATTAGGCTTGTTCCTGTTTTCTTGATTAGCCTCTGGGCAGCAGAGGTGCAAATAACACAAAAAGTGTTTGTTAAATGAATGTGAAAAAGTCCTCCCTGGTTGGCATCTTTCTTGGCACAGTGCTTCATGGTAGCAGTGCCTCAGCAGGAAGAATGGTTGGGCTTTAAAACAGCTGAGATTTCAGGCCTGTTCTCTCCACCCATCCAGTGTCAGTGGGATTGAGCTGTGAGTCTCTGTAGGAGTCAGAACATTTCAGGCTCCTACTCTCTCCCACCTCTTGACAGTTTTCTGACACCGTGCCTTTCTTGTACTATTTATGTCCTTTATATAAAGTTCAGAGGGAAGGGTCTGTCTACAAATCTGTTCTCTTTGCCTTTGCTGCCCTTTTTACTGTAGTGCAAAGGGAAATCTGTGGAAAGTACCATTCAGATTAGGCAGTAAAAAATCCTTTTTGGTGGATAAATAGAGGAATGCTACATAGATGGTGACATTGGCCAGAATTTGTTTTTTTGAGAATCTGTAAGAACATATGAAAAAGAACCTGTAGATACACAGTGACAGTCTTGGACCTAGGAAGTCACCCTGTTCTGGGCCATGCTTTTTTGATAAGGCCCAGCAGGAAGCAGCAGACAGGAAGATTGGGTCTGTAGTTCCTTTTCACAAACGACAGGCCAGAACCAGAATGGATAAATGATAGCTATCTCTGGAAGCCATTATGGGCAGTGAAAACATATGCTCACACTTGACCTCTGTAGTTAAACACATACATTGCAATTTGCCATTTTCCATGTATTTTTGAATTTCATAGAATCATAGAATTGTTTCTGTTGGAAGGAACCTTAAAGATCTTTTAGTCCCAACCCCCTTGCCATGGGCAGACACCTGCTAGAGACCAACATTCTCTCTAATGCAGATAAGACACATATCAGAGGGACTGAAAACTTCCCATTCTGAACCACATTGCAAATGAAATATATATTGGCACAGAAACATACCTTGAAAATGGAATATCAAGGGTTACCTAACCCACAAAAGTCTAGTGGTGAAAGTATTCCTCCTCCAGGACAGGGTAGATGACAGAGCAATCAAATGAATCAATGTGAAGGAACATCTGGGGTAAGTGGTGTAACCAACACTTACATCCTCTAATCCCATTTATTCTCTTACATTGTGTCTGTTCTTTGAATGTTTGTTTTCAGTTTTCTGTTGGATTTTTTCTGAAAAAATCACTGACATATCACAAAGAAAATACAGATGCAGAATGGTTTTAAGTTTTCCCTGACCAGAAAGGAGAATTCTCATTCATGTTCTCCTCAAATATAGGTTTTTTTCATTTGTGTCTCTGCTTTCATGTTGCCCAATTGCCTTTTTTTTTTTTTTTATTGCCAGCTTTGGTACATTTCAACTTTGCAGGCATGCAGTGGACAAAAATGCAGCAAAACCTTTGTCTTTGCTACATCACTATCTATTTCTAAGAGCTAGTTTTAAACAGAGTTTACCAGCTGTTGCTTTTTTCTTTATTTTGTTATTTTTTTAAGATACTACAATACCAAATGCAATTAAAAACAAAAAGGAAGACATAGAAAAACATTTGAGAGTGGTTAGGTCCAGAAAAAATCCAGAGTAGCATGCAACAAACAGCAGGACATAAGTAAGGTTACTTTTACTGTGGAATGGAGTTGCCATTCTGGACTAAATGAATAATTCATCCACTCTAGTCTTTTTTATTATAGTAGCTACGATTGGTGTTTTAGGAAAAATTGCCAGAAATTATTGAATGGGTAATTACTGGACTGATCATTTTTCTTAAAAAACAGGAGTTCAAATCTGCCTCTTTTTTCTGTTTGTTTGTTTTGTTTTGTTTTTTGTTTTTGTTCATTCATTTATTTGCTTTTTTGCACATTAATCCTATGGGTGTTCTCATTAGCTACATTGTAGAGCCTTTCTCAGTCTCACCAAGTGCAGGTTTTTTCTAAATTTGTATTATTGTTTGTTTCTGTCTTGTGGCATCTTGTCCCAAATATCTACCAAGTTGTAAGAAATAAATTATTTTTATCTGGTTTGCAATATGCATGACTTTTTCTTGTCCCAATCATTCGCTGCTTTTCCATGCTTTCTTACTCCTTTCTTTATTTAAATAGTCCAAATTTATTCCAGTTATTCTCAGTATGTCTGTCTCTCAGTATGTCTTTGCCCTCAGTTAGATGAGGGTAATTGTGCCTCCTTTGACCTGGGGCTTAACTGTGCTTTCCTATCTTCTTTGTATCTCCCTGTAAAGGTGTTACTTGATTTGGACAGTCACATTAGATTGCTTCTTATCTGACTTTGCAGGACCATATTTTCAGAACTTTACCCTTTTTTTTTAGGTGAATGAGAGCTTTTCTCCTTGACTCAATTTCTATTCATCACAGAACAGAGATGTTTTCATTTGACAATAAACCTTCACTGTTTTTCCCCATAGGTAAATTTAGAACACAGAAATATATTGAGAACTTGTTATCTTCATCTAAAATAAATTTATTTCTGCATTGTCATAATCTGTTCTCCTGGTTTCATCACAGGGTCAGATTTTGTGCTAGGCTGCTGCTGGCTTACTGTTTCCAGGAAGATCTTTACCACCCCCCTGGTATTTAACATGCTAACAACTGTAGTGTTCTCCTTGTTCATCCTTGCCTGGATGCTGCAGCTAGTAAAGCCAGAGGAAAACAGCAGCAGCCACCCCATGGATGGCCAGGGAGGACAGGTGGTGTGGGGATCCAGACAAGTCAAAGCAGGCAAGCAGCAGAGCAGCACAGGATCAGAGGTGATGACCTTTCTCTAGCACATATGGGGAAGGCATGGGATTTGTCCACTGTAACTTGCCAAGTGGAAGGTTGAAAAACATGGTTTATTGGTCTGGTATATTCTGTTTAGTGTCCTATATGTGTGTGTAGTTAAACAGAAATGATTATGAGCTTATTTCCCCTTTTTTCAGGGTTTAATATACTTTCTAAAGTTTAATGGCTATGGTAACACAGATGCACAAACGATTCCATTGTTTAATCATATAAATATATTATCTATCAACAGTAAAATACCAACTACCAACAAAAACTGCAGTCCTCCAGCATTTTTTTTTTCCTGCTCGTTAAAGGCAAAAGAAGGCTACTACCTGTGGAAGGTCTATTCTTTTCTGTCATTGATTAGGTAACTAAGAATTAATTACCTAATCAGTTTCATGGAAACCATGGCATTTGTCATTTGTGAAACATGAACTAGAAAAGTACTGGCCGATCAACCTAACTCTGATCCTTGGAAAGAGCTGATAGGAAAGATAATGCAATTTTCTAAAACCCAGGGTGAAAATCTTATGATAAATAAATTCAATCAGCCAATTTAAAAAGTTAATAACAGAATTAAGCCAGCAGGAATATTTTTGGGATTTGACAGTTAGTTTAATATTATTTTCTTCTTTGTCAAAGCAGCTGGCTTACTGAGAAAGAAGGTGAAACAAGATACGACTTTTGTTGCCTTCAAACAAAGTCTCAGAGTTCTCTGCAAGACACTCCTTACAGTTACCTAAAACATAATGAGTTAGTAATCATCTATTCTCTCAGTGATTGTCATGCATTGGTATCAAACACAAATGTCTTGACATGCTCTTTGTGATCTCTCACAGACATTGTGCAAACAGATATTGTCATTATTGATTTCAGTCACTGATCAGAAAATGTCTAAAAGGCAGTCATGTATTCAAAACAACAACATGATGACAGCCTTAAAAAGACAAACACTCTTTTGTGATACTTCACTGGTGAGATTATAAGGAAGTAGGAGAAATAACAGTAGTGATTTCTTGGAGGACGACCGACTCAGCTGGAGGATGTGCTCTTTCTTTTCTGGAGAAAGAACAGTGCAGAAAGTCGCAAGGAGTGCAACAAGAAGAATGTATTTGGGCAATGCTACCTCGAGCACAAAATGTGTCTTGTGCAGGAAGAGTGATGATTTCTTAAGTCCTGCACAGAGAAGGATGGGAAGAGATCAACACATTCTGCAAGGAATTAATTATATTTTATAGCAGGAGACACTTTCTAATTGTACGTTTTGCCTTTCTGTACATGGGCAGAGTACATTAGACAAACTGCTCTTTGAAACTGTCTGAAAACATGAATTTTACATGGAAAACCAAGACATTCTTGAAGCTCTCTGTCTGTTCCTTTCTCTGCTTGTTTCTCAGTCTTTTTATTAAATTCCCTTTAGTGCAGCAGCTATTCCTATGAGCCTACCACTTCTTTCAATTTCTTTTCACTTCTACTTCGCCTTCTATGCATCACTCACCATATCAAAAGAATAAGAAGAATGCAACTTAATAATTATTTCAAAATTAAGCTATTTTGTCTAGAAAGAATTGTGGAGTGAAAAGCATTTACAAGAAATATGGTGCATTATTTGGCAACATAATTTCAAGGGAGTATCACATATATTACATTCTCTTTAAAATAACTTGGGACTCTTTATGCGCTGGTTCACCATATTTCTTATGTGGGTGTCCTGTTTTCAGCTGGAGTGGAGTTAACTCTTCCTAGTAGCTGGCCTAAGCAGTGTTTGGGATTTTGTATGAGAATAACACTGCTAACACAGTGATGTTTTAATGGTTGCTGAGCAGTGCTTACACTAAATCAGGGCCTTTTCAGCTCCTCCTGCTCTGCCAGGAGGGAGCCTAGACGTGCATAAGAAGCTGTGAAACGAACACAGCTGGGAGAGCTGACCCCAGCTGGCCAAAGGGCTATTCCATACCATATGACACAATGTTGGATGGTTTTACTTTTTTTCTCTTCCCAATTCTCCCACTGTGAAAAAACATTTGTATGGTGCTTATCTCCCTGCCTTGTTAAACCACAGCTCTGACTAACATTTTTATATCATACTCCCTTCAGTCCTGTCAGAACTAGAGGTCCTGGACTAAAATACCAAGCTGTTCTTTGTTTATATTTGTACCTGAAGCACCCAGTGTTCCTGGAGTCTTTTCCAAAGTGTCTTTGCAAAGTAATAGATACTGCTTTAAACTACACTGTAAGACACAGACCGCATAATTCATTCCTAATTTGCACGTGCAGATTCCATTCCATCTGTGATGTTCACCTCCCTTCAAGTTATGCCCAGCATAACAGGCCATCATCCCACTTGATAACAAAGATGTGTGCTGAGGCACGAAACTGAGCATGTTCTGAATGTCCAGTATTCTTTCAAAAGACAGTAACAGCAGGCAATTAAGAAAAAAGCAAAGCTACGTGGAAAGTTAGAAGGGACCAATCTTATAACATTAGTAATTGTTTCTCATGCTGGAAAACCTGTATCCACAGAGATGAAACAAAATTTGTTTTTCTAAAAAAATTGCAGAAAATTGTCTGGAGTCACGGAGAAACGTGTTTGTGAACTATAGTGGGAAGTAAAACCTATGATGATTAAAAGTAGAAAAAAAGTGCTTGCATGACTTATTGAAATAGAGTCTTTAGGCAGTTTTGTTAGCAGTTTTTTTTCATAATGAAGTTGTCTGTTGTCTCACTTGAAAAGTAATGTTGCTCTGCCATGCTAAACACTGACAGGATTTAACTTCTTGCCAAGCACGTTTAAGTGAAGAGAGAAATTACAAAACTCAGTGAAATCTAGAATAACATGAATAAAAAGTTTACATGTTAAGATAGTCAAGAACTAACTGAATTTTTTACGGCACAAAAGGTAATTTATTTCGCTTGTCTGTCCTGATTACTTTCTAGCTATAGCTGATTAAGGGAAAATTGTGTTTCTGCTTGATTAGCCAATTTTGGGATGAATGGCAGACTGGCCTCTGGACCTCAAGCCAAAATTTATCTTTAAATAACTACTCTGCATAGGTCACACTACCTGCCCACTAAATGAATTTCCATTAATGAAAAAGTCCCACTAAAATCAGTGAGGACACATAACATAAGAAGTGTAACAAAGGAGGACAAAAATCACCTGTTATTAAATAGTACTGACATTCAGTGTCGCAACACCTTTCTGATTGACCTTTATTCAGTGAAAGGGAAACAAAAGCAGAATTATCAAAAGGCAAGTTAAAGTTTTATTCCAAAGAAAAAGGAAAAGTTTTGTACTTAAATGATCTTTTCTAAACCTGAAAGAATTAAAAACTTTGTATGTTTTTGACATGTAAAATAATATGCAAATGCAGAAATAGGTAGCATAAAAAATTATTTCTGAAGAGCTTGTTTGTTGTAGCTGGGTTAAAAGACAAATAGACATCGTCTCTTGGGGACATGAAGACCTACTTGCTGTGCATTATTTTTTTATCCAGGTGCACAGAAGAAAGAAAAGGAATCAAAAGGAAAATGGCACTCCAGGCTGTCAGTCATCCAAATGTTTCTATAGCCAGTCTCCTCCTCTTCAATAAGCTGTTTTCCCTTCAGACACCCCTCCTGTAACCACAAAAGGTGCTCTCTGTTTTTTTCCTCTTAGTAGCAAGAGTTGACTGACTCTAGAAGTTGTTGTTTTATGTCTTGGAGGACTGTATTAATATTTCCTTTTATGCTTTCAGCCTTGCACACAAATGATAATTTTCCTTTTCATCTGCTCCTTTACCCACTTTAAATGTGTGCAACGGGAAGTGACTCAGCTGGAAGTGGAGAGTGAGTGAGTGAGAGTGAGTGAAATAAATTCACAGGTCTTGTGCCTCTCACACTCCCTCCAACTCTTGCAGTGACACAAACACAGCCAAGAAAACTGTAAGTGGTACAGAAGTTCAGTGTGCACAGTCACCACATCCCAGGAACAAGGAGGACCCTTTCGAGGCCAGCCTTGCTGATCCAGAGAAAGTACTAAAAAAAGGACTTTGTGATCTGATAAAGCATCGCACAACAGGTAAGCTGAGAAATTACTTTGTGCTTAGGTAAAAGGAGTTTGCCAGTCAGATGCCCTCAACAGCTGGAATAACTTTTTGAGGCAAAAGCTTCAAACAAGAGAGAACCAGATTATATAATACTAATTAATCTCTTTCATTACCCTTTTTTAATATTGATCAACTTATTTTTCTTTAAGCTTCTCTAAATCCTCAGATAGCTGATGTTCATTTCATTTGAGCATGCTTTCATTGAGGACACAAGTCTTTCCTTTTCCAAATATGTGTTTCTACTCCACACTGAGGGGAGAAGGGCTAGCTGCATTGTGGGGTGCTTTTCCATGCAAATAAAACCACTGCTCTATAGCTTTACTGGATCACCAGCATCTCCCAAACCTTTGATATTGCTTAACTTTCAAGTAATGGCTGGAGGGCATTTGTATTATAGCTGTATTTTGGGATACAGCCACATCTGAACTCACAGTCTAATTTGATAAAACACAAGTGGCAGATGAAAAACCTTGTTCTTTATTTTGTGTTCCCCCATGCATTTTTTATTTTACTCGAAAAACCAAAGACAGACACTTTGAAAGCTCCCCCACCTTTTCACCTGTGAAGAGAAAGGCGAAACACTGCCTTGTAGGAACTTTTGTGAGTGAAATAGAAAGGAGCAACATCCACTTCTTTTGCTAGAGGTTTTTGGGCAATTGATATTGTTTGGTTTAAATTCAAAATCAGATAACATTATCATAATTGGATTACTTACAGGGTTCAGTGTTGATGCCTTTCCTTACACTTTTACTGTAAAAACTTTATCACTATTTAGTTCAAACCTTTTTCAACACATTAGCATATACTCCAACATTATTTTCTTATCTAAGTCTTGGCTACGCACTCTCTTTTGTAATCTCAGCACAAGATCATCATGGCCAAATTTCTCTTGATTTTGTTGCCACTTTTCTATGGCCTCTTCTAATTCATAGCTCTTATATAGGGGTACAAAATCAAAGATATTCTATAGCCTGAGGATTCAAACAAGATCGAAGCTTTAAGATTACATTTGTGATTACTAATCTGCTGAGAATGCATCTTAAAATATTTAAATTGTGAGAGAGATTATATGTCCTGATTGCATATCCCATTACATGCCCACAGAAATACTCTAGTGTCTCTTAAACTTCTGTTGGTGTAGTACAACATGATGAAGACCACAGCCTACTACTGTTGGTAACAACCGTGCACTGCAGGTGATTGTTGTATAAGTACCTTTGTAAAAAGTTAAGTGGACATTTTTATTTGAGGAAAGGAAAATGTGCAAAACTTCTATTTTCTTCTCAAGTGTTACTTCCTTTGCAACATATATTGTTTTTGTAAGCAGCCTGGAAACCTTTGAAATACAGCCAATATTGGTCACTTTGGCTTTGTCTCATAAATGTGTCATTTTAGTCCAAAGTTATATTTTTTTACATTATTATCTGCCATGGGATACAGCTACCACCTGTGCACCTTGTAAAGATATTCAAGCATTTGTGCCCTAATAGTAGGGCATCACATGCTAAAACAAACAGGTCCTGAAATTATGTGACATTCATAATAAGTGTCTGGCAACTTTCTTAGCTGAGTAACTGGTTTTGTATCTGTGCACACAGAACTGTGAAAAACAATTAGACAATTGATGTGGTCGTTGACCATTTGCAACTGAGTGCCACAGTAGATTGATACTTGTTTTGTCCTTGTGTGTCACTTTTACTGATCAAAAAAGCAAAAAAATTACCTTAGACTGGAACACCTCTCCATGCCATTGTGATATTTACAAGCTCTTTTGGAAGCCCTGTGTGTGTTGCAGCCTTCTGGAAGCATCTCCATCCATGGCAAAGAGCAGGGAAGGGTCTTTGCATGGGTTTTCAGAGAGGTTTATTCCAGCCCCACACGTATACACATCCATGGGCAAAGACCAAAGACTCATGGGAAGATCGAGGGTTAAGTATGGGGTAGTAGGGGCGGAGAGAGCATTGGGGCCAGCAACCAGGGGGCACAGGGGCAGTACAAAGGTGGGTGGGATCAGGGTATGGGAACCAGTGGGGGAACAGGGCGGGAATGACTGGGGAACAAGGGGCAGTGGGTGAGCAGGGAAAGAGAACTGGGGGTCATTAGCCTAACAGAACAGGGCACCCTATGAGAGAAGCCTTTTGTGTAACTCGGGGAATGCTCTCTCAGGGTCCCCTCTTCCCCCACGTGTGTGTATCCATGTATACAGGTGGTGATAGGGTATTTTGTGCAGGTTGTTGACAGTGTATTGAATGAGAACAGACAAAATGGGCAGGGCTAATGGTTAGAGAGGAGAAAAAAGAAAAAGCTGTGGGTTTTTTCCAGTATGAGTGTGACATTTTTCCAATATAAATTGGAATATTTCCAAAATCGAGTATGAATATGAGGGGTTTCTCCACAAAAATACTTGCTATAGGTATATTGGTGAAATTTCATTATAGTTACTCTAAATATATTTATGTATCTCTATATAAATTTATTTGTAAACATATGAATGTATTTTGTGGTTAATTTTCCATCTCTTCTGATTCAGACTGAAATTGCTTTGTATGTCATAAAAATTGAAAATTCCTGTGTTTTAAGTCAGAGAATGGCAATGGTTTAGAAGGCATGTGAAAATTGTAATAGAAAAAAAAGAATTTTTCCCTACTCTGTTGTGTAAGGTTTGCTTTCTACAACAGCTGGGTGTTTACAGCAAACTGCAGACAACAAAGCCCAGTGTAAAAATAGTGTAATGTTACTGACATGTCTTGACACTCTGCAGATGCTAGTTTTATGACATGTTACTGATGTGGCTAGTGCCAAAGCACTTACTGAAATAACTGCAAGGTCTCTTAAGTCCCAGCTATAGTGTGCCAACACAATGCTTCCTTTGAAGTCAGGGATTAGTCACAGACACAGTGCTCTGGTTGGCTACTCCGTGTACCTTCTTGGTGTTTCCTGTGGAACCCTGTGTGAACTGAGTTGTTCCCCTGCAGCTATGACGGAGGCTGGAGACCTGGCTGACAGTTAAAATACACTGGGCTGGGAGACCAGAGAGACAGTTTTTGTTCTTGGCTTTGCTTCCATGAGCTGTTGTGTGACCTTCAGTGAGTCACTGTGGTGGGTTAGCCTGGGTGTGTTGCCACGCTCCCACGCAGCTGCTCTTTCACTGCTCCACCTTGGCAGGGGATGAACAGAGAAAGAGAAATGTCAGGGATCAAGGTCAGGACAGAGAGATCACTCACCAAGTATTGTCTCAACTTTTTTTCAACTTTTTTAGTGTTTTCGACTTACACTCTATTAATTTAATTCATTACCAATTAAAATTAGGGTAAGATGGTGAAGCACAAATACAAAAATTAAAACAATGTATTTCCCCAACCCCTTTACCAGGCTCAGCCTCACTACTCTACCTCCTTTTTGCACAATACAGTGCAGGAGGATGGGGAATTAGGGTTTCACTCTGTCTTAATAGAGCCGCTGCTTCCTCGTCACACCATTCCCCTGCTCCATGATGGGTTCTTCACAGAACACAGTCCTTCATGAACTGCTACAGCATGGGCTCTTGTCCATGGAATAAAGAGGGCATGCCTGGTCTGACGTGGGACACCTCCTCCTGCCCTTTAAGCTCAGAACTCAGTGTCCATGATCCCGTTTTACATATCTTCTTTTCACTTTTCTCCCCTCCTCCCTCTTGTGGTATTTTTACCCTTTCTTAAATACCCTAACTGCAAATACGGGACACCTGCACCTGACACAGTTTTGTATCTTCTTTTGCTTTGCTTCACTCTTCCTCACCCAGTTATGATTCTGTTGTTTGCTAAAACGTTTGGAACATACAGATAACCCTACACCAGTGTTATTTGATTTCATCATGACTGCAATTGAAATTTAAGAGAATTATTTTATTTTATTTTATTTTATTTTA